>CM033466.1:10869233-11144233 GCA_019425755.1 Amaranthus cruentus
GGCTTGTTGGCCCACCTTTTCTCTGATAAACAACCAACAACCAATATTCAAATTTACCAAACATCTCCACAAACAGCTAGCTTTTTAAACTAGCTTTAAAACCAACAAAAACAGCCAACATTTCCAGCTGATCAAATAAGTCAATTAAAAAAGCCAACCGCTAACAGTCAATTGCCAAACACTCAATCATTATGTCTTGGCTTTTAATTTCTTTTACTCCAAGTCGTATATAATATGTTGATAGAATTTAGAAAATGGGCCTGGGCAACCCAAACAAGAAGGAGAAGAAGTAGTCCACTCATAAACCCAAAGAAGGTTCACTACTAAAACCAATTGGTAATAGTAGGAGTTACTCCTTGAGTATATAAAGTGATTCATACTCTTCTATTTCTCCGATGTGGGACAACTCACATGTGGGTAACAGCAATTCAACGTATGTACTGTATCATATTCCTGTATTAATACAAACAAAAAGTAATGCATCATATAAAGTATTTAATACAAAGTTAAGAGCGAATATGAGCGTGAGAATCATGGATATAAAGGGAAAATTAAACATTATAAAATTACAGATTTGGTCCAATACCGAATACAGACAAACAAAAACTCCAATTGACGATAACACCGTTCAAAATAAGACTACATACATCTTTAACAAGCCGATTATACTTGATCCGTTCTGATTTACTTGCTACCATTGTATGGACACAAAGATTTAGAAGTTACTGTGCAATAATGACTAGTAGGTAGAAAGTTGCTTTTTTAGAATTTTTTAATATTATTTGTTGAAAAATGAAAAAGAAAAATAAGAGTAATTAGATATAGAGTAGGATAAAAATATGAGTAGATATAACTTTAAATGATTGATTTTTTACTTAAAAAGGAAATGTAGCAATTAATATGAAATTTCCCAAAATGGAAAATGTAGCGAGTATTATGGAACGGAGGAAATATTTCAATCAGGTGCTCTCTTGAGTGACTGTCTTTTGTAAAGACGACTCTCAAAAGTCCAATCCAAATCTATATTTAGAGTTGTAACAATATATATTTAGAATTGGATTGGGCTTTTAAGAGCCGTCTTTACAAAAGACAGTCTTAAGTAAGAATTTGTGTATTTCAATATGATTTAATGATGAAACTCTAGCAAATGACATTTTTATAAACATGAATAAATCTAAATTTCACTTGCTTTATTTTCTTTTGTTTGTGTTTTGTTGTTCAATTTTTTACTCTAGTAAGTAGTAAATGGAGTTTTTTTGATTATTTTAATGGGTAGTCTTTTAAAAAGAAGCGAAGAAAACTTAATGGGTTTTCAAGTTTTTGCTTATAGCCTTTTTATAAGAGTCTTTAACCATAGTTTACGATGATAAGGTAATGAGATGATCACTGAGTTTTTTTGAATCATCATTCAACAATGCATCATATGTAGGGACGAATGGCTCCCCGGACCACCCTTTGTCAAAAACATGATTTATTTTATATTGATAAGCCACACTTTCATCAATCACATTAAGCCTAATTGATTAGTTATATAGACATTAAATAAAATAAGTTTTTTTTAAAACTTCTCAAATAAAAGATTCGAAAAATTTTAATTCCTAAAATATGCAAACAATTAAAAGAAAGACAAATTTGTAGTTTTTAAAAAGACAAAAAAACTAATGTTCTTTGCTATTATGAATAGCAAACAACATTGACATATTTTTTTTCTTCCGATAGCATGACATTTTCATCCTTTTGTTCGCTGTTAGTAAGACCTAGCGATAAATATTTTTGACTTTTTTTGACCAATTTACAGTGAATAAATATGTGACCTTAGCTTTAGTATGGAGACACTTATTTTGGGAATTATAATTTTTCAGTTTGAAAATAAACTTAGTTTTTTTTCAAATTTTAATTTTATACATGCTTAGGCCTAGTAACATAAAATGGGCCTATATAAAACATACTAAGTAAAGCACATATATGCATTGATGTGGCCACATAGATAACAAAAACTCTTATAAGAGATCGTATTTTGGTGAGATACGAAGTCCATATACTTATATTTTTTATTGGTTGTGCTATATAACTCATATATGAGACGAGTCTCACAAACACTGTCTTATACAAGAACTTGTGCACAACTAATTAGGATACTAAAATAACTCTTGTAAGAGATTGTCTTTTACAGAGATAACCCTTTTACAAGCGGCCCAATAAATTAGAAAAAAAGTCATTTACTTCGCATGTTTATAATATATTAATATGTGAAGTAGGTGATTATGATATGTAAAATTGGTGATGTGAAGTAGGGGTTTATGGTATCTGTAGTAAGTGTTTAACAATTTGTAAAACAAGTGTTTAAGATTCTTCAAGTAGGTATTTTATCTTTTTTCATAAACACTTACTTCACATATCATAGATGAGTACTTCACATACTATTACACTTACTTACCATAAAGTTTGTGTTTATTGTAGTTCTAGTAGATGTTTATGATACATGTTTATTGTAGGTGTTTATTATACACAATAAAGTAGGTGATTTTGATATTTATAGTAGGTATTTAAAATATGCCAGGTAAATACTTTTTTTTTCTTTTTTTTTTTTAATTTTTTTTTATAAATATTTTAGATCAGCCCAAAAATTATTCTTTTTAAGATACCGTCTCTCTAAATAATTTGTGGCTAGCACATTTATTTATAAACTACTATCTCATAAAAAAAACCTCATGCCAAATCTATATTAAAATGAGAATATAGTTATCTATGTAACTTCATAATGAGATCGCGTCATAATCATAAGCGTGGCTCTAAATTCATCAAAGGTTGCGTGAAAATATATGTTATCTAATAATAAGAAGAGACACAATTTACTAGAAACTTGGCCAAGTGCCACTTTGTTACACACAAAATGTACACCTGCAAGTTAAGGGTAAATGTTGAATCGGCAAATAATCTTCAAATAAATTATTTAGAAAATCGTCGAACTTAATTTTAATTAAAATGTGCTAAAAAATCTAAAATAGAATTTCACTCGACTTATTAATATCAATCTAACTATCTATAACTATTACTAAAACAAAACACTGCTGACATCATCACTATTTAAAAATGATTGGGTGTCATAACCTCATTAAAAATTTTCCCTCCAACACTCAATGATAATGTCATTGTTTTTATTACTGATTTTTATCTTTGACTTTATTGCTCACATCATTTAATGTATTAGAAAATCATATATATTATTTCTTTTTTCAATTAATTTTTTTTTATTTTATTTATTAAATGAGTATTATTTAGTGTATTGGATATTTTATTATAGTTAAAACATAATATACTTTTATTAGGATTATTTTTTTTATTTATACAATTGGTTACATGTAATGCTTAGTTCTAATATCATTCAGGTTGTGACTATTTTATATAGGTCAATCATATTTTTCATGACAAAAACTATTTTTTTGTTTAAACTTTTATAAAATAATCTTACATATTTTTGTGTTAATTTTGATTTTGAAATGTGTGATTAATAGTTGTAACAATTTATATAAATTAATGTAATTTATGTCAGAAAATTTAATAAAACCGTACATCGCATGGACAGTATCTAGTATAACATAAATACAAATACAATGATCATTAACTACGCTGTTAGGGAGTGTTTGATATTTGGTTAATAATGTGGTAATGGAAACAAATATGGCTTACCCTTACATAGTGTTTGTTTTGGCTTTGGGGGAACTGTTTACGTTACGTACGGTAACAATCACTTGTTTGTTACCTCTAATTTTATTTATTTATTTATTTTTTGCGGTATAATCAGATTCTCTCTTGAGAGACCGTCTATAGTATAGACGTCTCTCAAGAGCCTAGCTCATAAATTGGGCCAGCTCATAAATTGCGGTATAATAAATCACTAATCAGTTTTTTTTTTTATTTATAAATTGGACCAGCCTCAAAACTTGAGACGTTTATTATATAGACGATCTCAAGTAAGAGTTTATGTTCATTAATTTGTTTTTATTTATTCCATCTAATGGGGATTTTTAGGGCTAGTATTTAATTCTTTTGTTAGTCTACTTATAGCAAACAAGTTATTATCTTAAAGCTTATCATATCCCTTTCCTATAATCTTCAAAGCTTTCCTTAGCATTCCATTACCACCTTTCATACCAAATAACCCCTTAATTTGATATAAATGATCTCTAAGGATAAGAAGATTCGATACCTTTATTCAATTATCACTTTACTTCTATTCGGGATTGCAAAAAATCTAGAATTTTTATAAAATAAAGAATAAATTGCGAATTACAATCTTAAAGTTTATCATTTTTCCAAATTACAGCCTTAATGTTTATTTTTTGCGAATTACAGCCACCAAAGTACCAAAGTTTACGAGTTCAAGCCAAAATACTGAATTTTGACCATTTTGGTGGTCGGAATTTTAGGTTAAGTGGTCGGATATTTGTGTTTTTGGCTTAAATTTGTAAAATTTGATACTTTGGTGGCTGTAATACACAAAAAATAAACATTAAGACTGTAATTCGCAAAAGTGAACTTTAAGGCTGTAATTCGCAAATTGTTCTAAAATAAATAAACACAAGTCTTATATGAAACCGTCTCACGGTGAGACAGACCTATAGGCCAAACATTTATATTTAAAAATTTTATTTAGAACTAAACGGTTAGACGGACCCATAGCCCAAACATTTATATTTAAAAATTTTATTTAGAACCAAATCTGAATTGTTTTTTTAAAATTTTTTCTAATAAATTAGAATCGGGTCGGCCTATATTAAGCCTTCTGACGTTGAGACGGTCTTAATAAACAATTTGTCTTAAAGCTTTGTAAATATCATTTACGCAATCTTGTGGCATTCTTTTGAAAGTTGTCTTTACAAAAGACGGTCTCTCAAGAAAGCACATGTTTTTCAATCGCTCCATACTGCTGCATCTATCAGGTTTTAGGACTTGGCCTAAAATCAAGCCCATTATTAAAGTAATAGATCCAGAAGCCCAATAGTCCTGGTAGCATTAAGTAATGCTTAGCTTGGATCGTCTAATTGCGTTTGCAAATTTGAAAATAGATCACATAAATTTTTATAATTCGAATTCTCATTTAGAGCCCATCTTGCAAGATTCGGCCCAGCCCGGCCCATTTTTGTTAGAGCCCAATCCGATTCATATCCGGCTCGTTGCACAGGCCTAATTGTACTATTTAACTTATATATAGGGCAAATCTCACAATTAACACAAAAACTTGCGTAAGACGGTCCTATAATAATACGAGCTTTGGGCCAGCACAATTGCAGGCGCGTTACTACACGCACGCGCCTTGCCTCCAGATTTCCATTTTTTTTGTTTTTTTCATTTTCTGGGCAATTTTCAATTTGGACCTTAAAGTTATCAATTTTGATGTTAAACATTTCAATTTCAACCTAAAGTAATACTTAAACATATCAATTAAAGTAAAATTTTCAATTTGAACCTATATTTGATCAATTGTAGCGTTAGACTGGTCAATTTCTACCTAAATATGGTTTTGTTCACAATTTGAGAGCTAAGTTAATAAAATATTATTATTGTATCATTTTGTGGATGAATTTTAATTAACAAATGAATGGTCAATAACACAATCAATAATATCAGTTTACATATTAAAAGCATAAATATCAAAAATTAAAAAAAATAGTAAAAAAATTCAATACAAAAAACACAATGTAACTGTAAGTGTCAAACTTAACAATATCAATCACGACCTTATCTTTGTTTCTGTTATGGTGTTAGCTATATCAATTATAAACAAAATAAATGAACTACATAACGTACAATTCATTACTTATCACTGTCAATTGTTACCAAACATAATTGTTACCAACACATGCATCAAGTATGACATTATCTTGTTTCTGTTATGATGTTAACTATATCAATTATAAACAAAATAACTGAACTATATAACAACATACAATTCAATTCTTATCACTGTCAATCATATTAGGTAGAAATTAATCACTTTAACGTCAAAAGTGATCACTTATAGGTTCAAATTGAAAATTTTACTTTAATTGATATATTAAGTACTACTTTACGTTGAAAATGATATCTTCAATGTCAAAATTGATACCTTTAAGAGTAAAATTGAAAAATGTCCAGAGAAATGGAAAAAGCTGATAAGTTCCATATTGGGCCGCGTCTTATTCTAAGACGGTCTTACCCAAGATCTGTTGCAGAATTAAAATGTCTCATATAAAGATTTTATGGAAAACACAAATTCTTACTTGAAACCGTCTATACAATAGACGTCTCAAGTTTTGGCTTGACCCAATCTATAAATTTTAAAAAAAAAACTGACTAGTGGTTAAGTTAAAAGGGAGATATGGTTTGGGCTCTTGAGAAGCGTCTATACTATAGACGGTCTCTCAAGAGAGGGTCTCTATGTAACAGGTTTATACAGATAGCTCATTGTGGGCTTGAACCACTTACGGCTTTATTATAAAAGCGACACTTTAAAAAAAGCCCACGGGCTAGTTTGGGCCAAGCTTTTTGATGTAAGAAGTTAGCATAAAAAGAGAGGGAGTATTTTAATAACTCGTTTTGTATGAGAGTGTCTCTTTATTTGACAGAGTGTCTCATACGACATATAGTAAGTCTCACAATGAGACAATTTCATTTAAAAATTTGTATTTTTTGTATAACCATCAAATCACAAATAGGTAAACCACAAATTATTGTTATATAAAATTATTTCACTATAATGTGCACGTCATATATAGATTATAAGACCAATTAATAGATATTATGAGAATATGAAGGATATTCTATAGTGGTCAATTTCTGTCAAATAAGTTCTTTTGGGTATAACAAAATGTATACATCATTTGACTTATAAATGTTTATTACATGGCAGAACAATAGTTTTCTTTTGTATATTCAACTGTATTTTTATTAAGTTCAATTTTTTTAAATTTGTTTTATTTTTATTTTTTGCATTTGACACTCGTCTTTTACAATAGAGAAAATTGTAAAAAATAAATCAACCTAATTTACTCAATGCGCAAAAAATAAACTCAACTATTGTCTATTCCTAATTCTTGACTTACAAAGAAGCTTTGAAGATTCTTATAAATAAACGGTTGATTCATTTTTAGCAAATATATCTAATAGGTAGGTTTATTTAAAAATAAATAATAGATGAGTTTATTTTCAGCAGATCAAATAACTATTAATTTATTATTAACAATTTACCTTAAAGCAACACAAAAGAAATTTATTAACATTTGACAATTTTTCACTCAACAATGAATGAACAAAACAATGATACATATATCTTAAATAAACAAAAAAAAAAAAAAACAAACGTGAACGAATGTTGAAATAAAAAATAACATAAAAAAATTACAAGATGAGTGAATAAACAAGAAAAAAAAAACATAAATTCAATGCCTAAGGGATGGAATGATTTCAAGAGGCTTGTTCTTTTGTAAAGCAATCCCAAATTTTTCATCCATGTCTAAATCTTGTGGATTCATACCATCTTCAAGTTTCCAATTAAAAAATTGAAGTAAAGTAGCCAACATCAAAGTCAACATTCTAATAGCCAAATTCATTCCGGGACATATTCTTTTTCCAGCTCCAAAAGGTAAAAGTCCGAAATCTCGTCCTTTTACATCAACATCAGAGCCTAAAAATCTCTCGGGTAAAAAAACATTAGGTTTTTCCCATACTTGAGAATCTCTTCCGATAGCCCACAAATTAACGAGTATTTGTGCATCTTTAGGCACAACATATCCATATAGTTCAACGTCCATATCAGCTTTACGGGGTAAGAGAAATACAGTTGGTGGATGTAACCGCAATGTTTCCTTGATAAGTGCTTGTAAGTAAGGTAGCTTAATAATGTCCGATTCTTGAATTTGTCTATCTTTACCTAATACTTCATGAATTTCTTGTTGAGCTTTTTCCATCATTTTTGGATTTCTAATTAATTCTGCCATAACCCATTCAAAAGTACTTGAAGTAGTGTCTGTTCCAGCATCAAAAATATCCTATCATATAAAGAGTATGATTTATTAGTGTCATGCAAGATGCAACTACTATAACTTAGTACAATAGAAATTTGCTAATATATCATACAATACTATAAAAGTGTTAATTTCATGTGTCATCTCTTAAGGAGGCATGACAAATCATCATATCATATTATACAATACTATTATACAATACTATAAAAGTGTTGGAAAATTTCATGTGTCATCTCCTAAATAGGCATGACAATTTATACAATACTATAAAAGTGTTGGAAAATTCCATGTGTCATCTCCTAAGGAGGCATGACAAATATAATTATTATAGTGAATGATAGTTGATTATATGAAAATATTTACCTAATTTAGAATTTTGTTATTTTAAAAATTAGAGCTAAATTAGGCATATAATGGAGTATAATTTAGAGTATTATAGAATTTCTATATAACTAATCTAAAATTTGTTATATTTTTGATTCAATAAAAAAGTGATATATTCGATAAATAATTAAAAAAAATCAATATTTAATTAATTTTTGCTTTAAAAATTTCATGTATACGATAAATTTAATCATAATAATATATGCTTGCATTATTCTTTGAAGTTATATTTATATATATTTTATACTAATTAATTTGTACATTGTACGAGTTTCTATACTAGTTTGATATAAATATTGCTTAGAAAATTTTGAAATCTATATTTTCCGTACTTTGTTTCATAGCGTACAATATACCCTTTATATGAGATGTTTTTGAGGAATTGTAACTTGTTGAGTAATGATTACAAACAATGTTTAATATCCTATCATATAAAGAGTATGATTATTTTATTAGTTGTACCGTAATTTTCTTTGAGATCAGTGTCTCTTATTGCGTCGTACCAAATCAATAATTTATTAAAAGGGAAATTAGTGACTATAATAAATTTAACTATTTGCGACAATAGATTTAATGGCATTAATAAAATCTCAATATATATATATATATATATATATATATATATATATATATATATATATATATATATATATATATTATTATATAATAATTATTGATTTTTATTTTAAGTTCAAAGTGATTTAATTTATTTGGTCTTTAATGACATATGTAATTGTTATTATAGTCTATAGTGACATTTGTGAGAAATGTTATTAGATCCTATGTAGCAGAAAACTTTAGTGTGATTTTTTATTATGCTGCTAAAGGGTCTAATAAATGTCACTAAATCCTCAATATAAACTCTAGTAGGAATTTAAAGTAGTGAAATTTAAATTAAATGTCGCTAAATATATCTCAGTAAAATCAAATTATGTTGTAGTGAGTTTTGAACTAGATAAGAAACCAAGTTTTGTTTACTGGTATTAAATTGTGGTAATGAGAATGTTTTATAGTGTAAAACTTCATCAAAAGTTTTGATATTATTCCCATGGTAATGAAACTTTGATCACAAAAAAAGTTTTGTTTACAAATTTTCATGCTAAATATATCTCACTAAAAGCAAATTATGTTGTAGTCCCATGACGGTCTTTTTTATATTAAATCAAAACTGTATATTATAGTAAGAAAATTAGTAAAATATTGTATTATTCATGAGACATTTTATTCGATTAATTAATTTAATTTAATAAAATTAAGATAGTGTCATCTTAAATCTATGCTGAACTTAACAAAGCCTTGAGGTAAGTACTCATCTATTCCACTTAACGTGCTAAAATTCTGTTTGTTGAATTTATAAATAAAAATAAGAAAACAAATATATATGAAGCAATAAATAAAATAAAATTATAATAAAATCATTAAAATAATAAAAAACTAAAATTATAACAAACTTAATAAGACCAACTATTATTTCTCTAAAATTAAGGAATGAATTAAAGTGAGGGGAGGGCAATAAATTTTTATATCAACATTACAAAAAAATTAGCTAAATACAACAAAATCGATAAATTTATATATTGCATTTGAGCAATTTCATTATATTGATACTCCCTCCGTTTCTTTTTGTTCTTTCCATTTACCATTTGCAGTTTTCAATGCAAATTTTATACCCTAATATCTTTAAATACACATAATAAAAAATTATAGAAAACACATAATAAAAAAGTTTAAATTAAGAAATCATATGAATATATTTTATCTTCTAAATATGTGTCAAAAACATTAATTAAATTTATCTCTCCTTAAAGTGGAATATTCCAAATGGAAAGAACATTAGAGAACGGAGGGAATATGATGTTAGCAGATCCTATAGGTTAAAATGTTAAATACCTCCTCCGTTCCATAATACTTGCTACTGACAGTAATATTTTTCCACACAATATATTACACTCATTAGCAAGTATTATAGAACGGACGCAATATCTATCTGTATGACTGATTTTCTTTTCGCTAACTAATAGCTCCGCCCGGCCATAGGGGACAAAACATGAGAAAGTGTGGGCAATTGATCAAGCCCCACATGAACACATCTTATTATTGAAATAGTGAAATGTTATTTTCAATATTTAAATCAAATGTGTCCAAAATAAAATAAAAAATAATAAAATAAAATAATAAAATAATAAATAAAAAAATTTAACATACCACGAGTAGATGATTAATTTCACCCATACTAAGCTCCTTTTGTTTGTACAATTGCAGCAGAACATCAAGCACATCATTAGTTGTTGCATTTGAATTTATATCATTTTCAAGCCTTTCAGATATTATTGTTTGAAAAACAGAAATTAATTATCAAAATTAGCTGCTAATCTTCTTCTAATCCCTAATGGATCAATACATCCTAATATTGGAAAATAATCTGCATAATTAGGTTTACCAATATCTTCCATTATATTCCATATTAATTGTTTCAATTCTTGAGATTCATGAGATTTGTGGCAAGCTAATTCTTTTGAAAAAAATAGTTTTGATAAAAGATTTAACGATGTTGTAAATGCAGCTTTACCGATATCAACAGATTGTCCTTTTAGAGCACATTCTTGTACGTATTGGTAAAGTTGTTGCACCTTGGCATGTCTAAGGGATTGACATGCATCAAGTCTTAGAGGAGAAAGTAAATGAACGGCTGTGATTTTTCGGAAATTTCTCCATTTGGGTGAAACGGGTAACCATGACATAGTAAGTTTATGGTGATCACCAGCAGTGACGGAGTTGGGAACATTACGGTTTGAGAGAGGTTGGTCTTTTTTTAAGAACATTTCTTTGGCAACTTCTGCTGATGATACGACAATTGTTGTAACACTTCCTAAACGTAAGGAAATTAAAGGGCCGTGGATTTTGGCTAGGTTTGCAAATGAACGATGAGGTTTTTTCCCAACTTCGAGAATGTTACCAATGATTGGTAATGGTTTTGGACCCGGAGGAAGACTGAGTTTTGTGTTTTGATGATAAAAAAACATTTTTATGAAATTTATTGAAATGAACCATATTGTAAGTATCATTGCTAGGGTTGCATTATCCATGATGAAATGATTAAACATTTTTTTAAAATAAATAGTATTACAAATTAAATAAGAAGAAAAAAGTAAAGCATTTAAATAATATATAAGGAAATTATAGAAGTTATGAGGCGATATATATAGAAAAAAGAACTGTTGAAGTGTGCTTATTTAGGCTCATTTAGTCTTTTTATATAGGAGTAGTGCATGGACAATGTATGGCTATGTGTTGATTCTAGAGTGTTATATGAAGATAATAAATTTGGTGTACACTGCAGTGTGTAGATACTGGATATTTTTGATAATTTAATTATAAAATCTATAGTGGGGTCCATCAAAAATAAAAGTCAAGAAAGAGAAAAACAGCGCAAAATGATGTAATGTTATTTATTATAAGCGATTATTTTAAGACTATAAAAGTGATTATTTAAAAATTGTAAAAATTAATTACTTTAAGATTGTAATCTATTATGTCAGTCTAATAGAGATTGTCTCACAACTAGTTCTTAGACATGACCCGTCAAGCAAGCCATGACCCGTAAATCCATATAGCTCGGCTTGAGATGACCTGTAAGTTATGTCGCATTGTATCAATGGCAACACCATTGATTTTGACCTGGAGAGGCTGGGCGAGACTCGAATCACTTGGTTAAAAATTCATCAATTATTAAATTGTGTTAGTATTTTAGAGATATTATAACGAACACCGATCGAGAAACAAATAGCGTTCAATTTAATACTAGTAGTAGTGTAGAAATCCGTTGCAACGCACCGTTTTTTAGTATCTATATATATAAACATATGATATTAAGAAAAAAAAGTCAGTGATATTTCAGTGAAAACACTCAATTTTGATAGTTTTATGTATAAATTAACTCTTTTTTTAGAAATTATCAACAATATATTCTGCAGTATATTATCTTATTTACTTAATTTGACTATAAATAAATGTTTGTCAAAGATATTTTAATGATAGAAAAATTAATCAAGATCAATTGACAAGTCATTTTTCTATAGCCTATAAATGAGTTCTAGTTGACAAACTCTCTTTGATTGTGACACTTGAAATTTTCCAAGCTTCTTGTGTAATGTATGATATAGAATTTGTCGGTGCTTTATTGATTATGAAGTATGAGATTAAGAGGCAACCGATGAAGGATATTCGACATGGGTTTACATGGCAGTTGGGTTTAATGATTGAAGCAATGCTGACTTATTTCGTTCTTATTTTCTCCGTTTTACTGATATTGACAATTTCCCATACAACATATCACACTCAGTAGCAAGTATTATGAAATGAATGAAGTATAAAGTTTTTGCCAATATTCCTATTGTTTGGGTTTAATCTTTTGTATAAATCAAATATAATTTTTAGGCAATTTTAGCACATTAATTATTCAATTTGAGTTTCAATATTTTGGAATTTAATTTGAAATGTTTTTTATAGTTATATCAATAGATTTTTGAGATTAGTTATTTTTTGGAAAGAAACGGTGACAAGCATATAGTTAAAATTACGATCATTAGAAGGCAACAAACGTATATAATTACACCCGTCTACAGAATTTGGCAATTGGTCTACTCTAAAAAGTCTAAACTAATGGGAAAGTTCCTCTATGTTAGATTCGAGAGCAACGGTTGAGGGGACATTAAAAGATGAGTGTCATACATTTGTTTTGGAAGAGAAGAAGTGGGTGAAGGAAGATTTGGCCACGTTATTTGCTATTGTGCATTTTGTCTAATTTTTTCTTTGATAGCCTAGAAGTCCAGAGCCAGCCCTAAGGGTGGGCAAGAGGAGCTGTCGCTCAGGGTCCCATGTCAAAAAAGCAAAATTAATAGTTGGAGAACGTCCACATAGATTATAAATGACAAAGGAAAAGAAAAAGGGCCCTATTATACTATTTCGCCCAGGGCCCCAAAATATCTAGGGCCGGCCATGCCTAGAAAAAGCTATTTCTACATTATAATCATTAATCATCAATAATGTCAATCATTCTTTGTACATAACTATGAATTAGCTTTATTTTTCCTTTTAATTCATCCCATTGAATTATTTCTTTTTTTATTTTGACCATGACATACACTCAAAGATGATAATGGGTCTAAGACTCTATTAAACGCCCACCTCTATTTTTAGGCTCTGGATCTAAAGTATTCAAAATCAAATCCGACGTAGACCCTCTCTTAGTATTCATATAAAATCCAGACCCAAATCCGACCTAGACCCTCTAGGTATCCAGACGTTAGGAAACTTATTGGGAATTACTTACAAGATTTGTTTTGTTGGAAACCAGTTGGAAATTTGTTGGTATTTGCCAACAAAAATAGTTTGTAGGTAAATGTTTGTTGGTATACACTAGTAGAAAAATCTAATTTGCTGCTATTTATTTGCTCCTTAAATCTCAAACATAGAAAATAATGTAATTATTGCTACTGTTTAGGACAATTCACAGCAAAAAATATTTTTTGCTACTATTTTTAACATTAATAGCAAATAAAAACATCTTATTGTTGTTTTTCTATTGAACAATAGCAAAAAACTATAACACAAGTCACCTACTTCACCCTCCTTTTTTCTCTCGGTTATAAAACCTTACAATGCTATTCACCATTCTATTTACTTCGATTCTCTTCGCACATAATAATTTTTATTTGCCGTGGTTCTTTAAGTAATAGCAAAAAGCTTTTAGTTATTTGCTGCCCTTAATTTTTGTCGCAATTCCAAATTAAGCAGCAAATAAGTACATTTGTATAGTAGCAAATGACGTTAATTCTACTAGTGATAATGTGATATGATAGTTTTTTGTAGTGTCAACTATAAATTTGTTCTTAACTTATTTTTATATTTGTTTGGACTTAATTTAGACTTATATACAACCTATAAATTCATTTTAGTGCTAATGAAACCTCTAAAATGTAAATAAGTCTAATTTGAATAATTAACTTAAGATCATTTAGGACCTTTGACCCATAAGATCGAAAAGGTCTAGGTTTGGTCTGAAATTTTATATCCAACGGGTTCAAATCCGGGTATGGATCCACTAAAATTCATGGGTCTAGATGGACTCGGACCCGATCCATGACCATCACAACCCATTATCCTAGCTCTCATTCACGCTTTCGACTTACATTTTTATCTCATCTACTTTTTCCATTTTAAATAAAATATATTTTTATTACTTATATTCATTGTTCTTAAATTTTAGCATAATAGTCCGTTAGACAATTTCGTTGAAACAGAGGTATTAGAATTCCCATTTTTTGTTAAAAATTTGGGCATTGATTCTTCCAAAGAAGATTTACTATTCTTCCACAAAATTAAACATTCAACTGCGTGCTAATAAATAAATGAGATGAAATACTACGAAACAAATTATTTTTTTGAATGGATATTTGGTAATAAATAATGAAAAGAGAAAGTAAAGTGTGTGGATGAAATTAACAGAAAGATAAAATGTATGGATAATGTAAAAAAAAGTGATATGTCATTATTAAAAAACAAAAATGATGTAAAATAAGCGGAAAAGAGGAGTATTGTTTCTATCATAGAAGCAATGAAATGTGATTTATATAAGGAAGTAGAAATGTGTGGATAGAATAAAAAATAATTTAAATATATGGAATTAAAATAAAAGAGCGAAGATCACAGTCAAATTAAGAATGTAGCAAAACGTAGAAGTTTAAATAAAAAGGAAAATGTATGAAAATCGGTGGGAGAGAGTAGAATTATTCATTTGGGTCATCAGCCAAATTTCGTGTCAAGTTTTTCGAGTCGGTTTAAAATCAAATCTTGTGTTCACATTGTTTTTTACATATTTTTAATTCATTTTGAAGTTTGGACAAAATCAAGTTTAGTTACAAGCAAGGTTGTCAAGATCGTGATTTTACGTCGGATCGAAATCAACTGGTGGGATCGGATTATAAGATTGGATCCGAGGGTCGGACGATCCTACAAATTTGCAGAATTAACAAGTTGTATTATATTTATGTTTATTTTTTGATCCTACAAATTTAGTTACAAGCGAGCAAGGATCTTAAGATTTTGCTTTAATTTTAAAAAAATGTATCTTACTTTTTTAATGTCGTTTTCTTCTCTTTACTTAATCAAATGACAAAATATATATAAGACATACACTATATATAATATATTTAGAGCACATACACATATATAGGGATATAACAATAAACCACAATAAGCAAAAAAGACCAAAGTTACTAGCAAAAAATTTAAATTAGTAGTTTTGAATGATCATACAAACGATTCTACCCGATCCTAACGATCCTAGCCGTTCTATCTGATTCTACTTATCCCACCAACAATCCCACTTGATTCCGATTCCACTAACGATTCCAGTCGTTGGGTTCAATCTAGCTGGGTCGTAAAAGCGTATGATTCTACGATCGAAATCGCAATTTTAACAATAATAGTTAGGGATGGCAATTCAGTTTGAATCTGACCCTAGTCCGACTCGATCAGAGAAATAATCCGATTCGAGTTCGAGGAAAAAGTTATCTGAGTCCTACTTTACGATCCGAGTCTGAGTTAGAGATGGACCGGAGTTGGACCTTATTATAAATGCGACACTCTGACCCGACTCCGACCCTGAAGGAAATCCAACTTTGAATTTGACTTTTACCCAATATTTTGTTTCCTTTAAAATTCCAGATTTTACTAATTCAAGTTCTCTCTCATATTAATTGTAATTTTTTATTTTGAAAAACTACTTGGTATTTTTATTTAGATTAATCAATCAAAATACGGTAAATCAAATCGAGACAAATAAAATACGCCAAATCAAAATGCGAGAAAATTTTGTTAAATTGTAGTAGTAAGACTATTTTTCTTGTTAACCTTGAATTTAAAATACATATTTTTTTGTTAAGTTGTATTTGAAAAATATATTTTATTAGTTTTATATGCTATAAAATCATTAGTACAATAACACTTATAAAGTTTGATAAAAATCCAACTCCGTTAAAGGTCAGAATGTCCGAGTCGGGGCAAAACTAACAAAATTATAATTACAGGTTAGACTGTAGAGTAAATATTAAATCGTTTTGAATATTTGTAGGTGGAACTTGGGAGGGAGTATATAGCATATAGAAAAGGAAGTTGATCATTGCTTCATTTTAAAATGAGGTCATATGGAAAGCTAGTGTACCATCTGTACTTTGTTTTATACACATAGGAAAAATACCTTACAAAATAACTAGAGTCCATCTATACTCATCTCGGACATACTCCCACAACAACCATAATCAAGTTAGATTTAAACAAAAAAAATAAAAAAATAAAGAATAAATTAGAATATGGTGGATGTTATCATACCAGCACTAATACATCAAATTCCATCGGAACTTTCTGGTTAAGCTTGTTTGGGCGAGAAAAACACTAGATTGGATAACCTTCTTAGAAGTCCTCGTGTTATTAAAATAATTCACCACTATATATAATACTTTCTTCGTTCCATTATATTTGATATTAATAGCGACATTTTCCTATATATGTAACAATTAGGTGCGAGTATGCTACTGATAGCGATATTTTCTCATATATATAACAATTATGTGCGAGTATTTTAGAAAGTAGAATTTAAGAACTGAGTCTGAATAATATAAATAAGAAGAGAAGTAGGAACCGATTTGCAAGTCCAAAAGAGATTCACCACTACGCACCAAAAACAATTGTTGTAGTAAGAGTTAATCTTTAAGTTTTAAAAGTGATACTTCCTCCGTTCTGAAATACATGTTACATCGTGGTTATTGGCATACTTTGATAAAATTATTTTTTAATAATTTTTAGATGTATATATTTCAATATATAAATGATCAAAGTAACACATTAAATTGCGCAAAGTCAAATATTGCAAGTATAATAAAATAAAAAAATATTACTCTTTTCTTTTTCTCCGACACGAGACAAACTCAATGACTAGTTGAACAAATTATATCCATCGTATGAGCTTGAGTCGGCCACGTCATCAAAATATGGCAGTTGGGAGATCTTGTGATGATTTTAACCGAATAGTCCCACATGTGCGACAGAGTAAGAACCAAAAACTGGAAAAAAAAAACAAAACTAATTGATGATAAGCTATGTCATGGACCAAATACAGTAATCAACCCACAACAATTTCACATTTGCTAATTAGTAATTACTACTTGGGAGTATATTCATACAAATTCAATGCGTCGTTTAGTTATCTTGCTCTTGCCCCACTTATTTTTAATTATATAAAAGGTCAAAAACATGTTTTGTTTTATGTGCAACATGTATATTTTTTAATTACGTAACTTTTGCTTCCTTTAATCTACCTTCACTGCAACATAATTTGCTTTTATTGGGATATATTAAGCGATGTTTAATGTAAATGTCGTTATTTCAAATTTCTTATAGTGTATATAGAGGATTTAGTGACATTTATTAGATCCTTTAACAACATATTAAAAAGTCATACCAAAGCTTTTAGCGACATAGGATCTAGTGACATTTTTTACAAATGCCACTATAGACTATAGTGACAAATATATATGCCACTAAAGACCAAATTAAGTGTTGCTAAATCACTTTATGGTGGAACTTAAAATACAAACCAATAATTATTATACTAAAAATATGAATCAGTGACAATTTTTTAATGCCACTAAATTCAATATCGCAAAAAGTTAAATTTGTTGTAATGCATGTATTACAGACATTTCCATGCTCTCTCCAAAATTTGACTATTTGAGTGTCCACTAAAAAGGTTACAAATCACATTGAAATGAACATTTAATTAAAGACTTTTTAGTTCTTAATCATTTATGGTTTTTGAGCCTGATAATAAAGACGTAACATTAACCAGGCTTCGATACTATTAGAATTTAAAAAACAAGTATGGACAATTCAGACAAGAAAGAGAAGAGAAGAGACAATCCAACTACTATCACAAATGAAGTTTGTTAGTAAAAATAATTGGTAATAGTAGAAAATAGAAATTACTCTTCAAATTAATAAAAATGATATAATGTTAAACTCAGCTGGACTTAAAATTATCGAAGAAAACACGAGGTGCACACACTTCATAAGCGAAGGGGATATTTACCATCTAAAATCATTTGGCAATGGGAAGAAGGTCTCCAATAGATTATAAAGAGAGCACACAATTTTCAATTTGTTGTTGTGGGATTACTTATCCTAACATATACTCTCTTTTCTTTTAGCAATGTAGGAAAACTCATATGTGAAAAACAATGAATATTTTGACAAAATAAACTTTAAAATAGGTAAATAAGATCACTTGATGGAAAGTTGACGGTAAATGTTAACTAAACTAATCAAGAGATCAAAATAAGGTTTGGATTTGCGTAGGTCATTTTACGACTTGATTGATCAAAAACGCTATTAATACTAAATTCTGCAACATACGACTCTGAAAATAACAATCAAATTAATTGGATACACAAATACATATATAGGTTCGATTCATTATATCTTGATTTTTTTTTATGTTATTTTCGAATCATGGAGTATTTTTTGTTTGTTTTCATGTTATTTGTTTCTAAAAGTTTTTTATGTTTGCAGATTTGGAAGCACAGAGTAAATATGTTGTAATTTGCAGATTCATAATCATGGGGTAATTTGATTTTTTAAAAAGTTATTTTGGAATCATGGAGTAATTTTGTATATGTATTTTTTATTTATGCTAAGACATTGTACATAAACTTTTGTTTTATATATAATATATATTTTTTATTTATTTATTTGTGTTATGTGTATACTTTTATCTTTATATTACAACACACACACACACACACACACACATATATATATATATATATATATATATATATATATATATATATATATATATATATATATATATATATATATATAAATATTATTGTGCACAAAAAAAGAAAAAAAATTAAATTGAAAAATAATTGCTGCTGGGTGCTATACAAGGGGGCGACGGGGGGTTGGAAACACACACTACAAAAGAATAACAAAATGGCGTCCACCTTGATTTTAGCGACCATTAAAAAGGCGTTCGCCTGTGTCCCGTCGCCAGCCCGTCGCTAAATCGACTTTTTGATCATTTAGCTATCAAATGGCGATGAAATGGGTGGTCGCCTTTTTGTTATTCTTTTGTAGTGTGTATTTCTAATTATACATTAATATTTACACCTCTATAAAAGAGGTACAACAGAAAGTAAAATGTTTGATGGTTTTGTAAACAAGAATTTCTAAATATTTGAGTATTGAAAATACATAAGAATGCTAAATACCCACATAACAAAGGAAATGACTAGCCCTAGGACTGTTTAATGATTGAAGACAAAGGAATTCTTTTCGGTAGAAATTAGTATCTAATTCACCTTACATAATTTGATGTTATAAAAGTTGCAAACAAAATAAAGGATATATAAATATTTATATATAATAATAATAAGTTTTCTTAAATTGTTGAAATACATGAAAAGACAACCAAACACATCATCTAAATTCCTTATAAAAAATAGGGCATTATTAAACTTCGCCACCCTTATCATTTTTTCGCCACCCTTATATATTGAAATTCCAAAATTGCCCCTGATTACTTTTCAATCCTTCAATCTCTACATTTCTTTAAAAATTTTCTCTGAACACTCATTGAACTAAAACAAGCTAAAACTAAAAATTGAATTACAATAGCCAACGAAAATGAGCATCAATATGATTGCGGAATCAATATGATTGTGTTAAAATTTGAGACATATTCACTCTAATGGCTATAACTTTAAATAGAAAAATCATATAATTGTAATATTTGCGGCATTATAACCTAGACTTCAAGATCTTTCCTATGATATATTATATGCCCAATTCCGATAACGGAGCGAGAAATGACGATCGTTTGAAGTTTATTTGTGCTGAAATTAGATACATGTTCATTCTTTTGGTCTGAACTTTTTATTGAAAAATTGTATTAGTGCAAGGTTTGCGGAAATGGAAACTAGACTTCAAGAGCTTTTCAATGACATATTATATGTCTAATTCTGATAACCGAGCGAGAAATGAAGACCGTTTAAAGTTTGCAGTAATTTCTAACGACCAGGCCATAGTTGAATCGCACAAAATGTGCGATCGGACCATGGTGGAATCGCACATTTTGTGCGATTCCACCGTGATCCAATCGCACATTTTGTGCGATTCAACCATGGTCCGATCGCACATTTTGTGCGATTCGTCATTAGAAATTACTACAAATTTAAACAGTCGTCATTTCTCGCTCGATTGTCAGAATTTGACATATAATATGTCGTTGGAAAGTTCTTGAAGTCTAGTTTGCAATGCCACAAACCTTGCACTAATACAATTTTTCTATAAAAAGTTATGACCAAAAGAATAAACATGTATCAAATTTCAGCACAAATAAACTTCAAACGATCATCATTTCTCGCTCGGTTATCGGAATTGGGCATATAATATATCATTGGAAAGATCTTGAAGTCTTGGTTCTAATTCTACAAATATTGCAGTAATGTGATTTCGTATCAAAAGTTTCGGCCAAAGGAGTAATTATGTATTAAATTTCAATACAAAACGTGTGATTAGGTTTATTTTTCGATTTTAAAAATTACTAAAATTTATATTTTAATTTTAATTTAATTATTATTAAGAAATTTAGTTTAGAAATAATAATGGTTGATTTTATAATTAAAATTAGATTTAAGGGCATTTTAGTAATTTTATTTAAAAAGGGGTGGCGATAAAATGAAAAGGGTGGCGATGTTTAAGAATTGGGAAAAAATAACCAACCACATTGTATCAGTACTATATAATATTAATAAGAAAATTAACTTTTCATATATTATAATAGTATTTATATGCATTAATGTCACATGTATATACAAAACAAAATATAACATTTAAATATGTCATGTATATACAAAACAAAATAATCTTTAGCCAAACCCTATTAAATACTAAATTTTATGGAAATTCCCCCGAATAAAGCATCTTGGCGTTTTACAAATTCCTAATCATCATTATCATACGCATTATATCTCATTCATAGAAATTATAATCAGATTAATCACTAATTAATTTGATTTAGTGCTGATATTTATGCAAGAAATATTTATCGTTCTTTAATTATATCTAAATTAGGATCTGATGCATATAGTAATACGAATAAAGTATATGAAAAAATCATATCGTCATAGCATAATATCCTAAAGGTAAAGATGGCCAATGGCAGATAAGAACGTTAAGTATCGCTCCTTTAATATTGGTCACAATCACCAATTAGATCACTACATAAGCTAATATGGAATAAGAAAACAATTTCTCTTATAAATATTTAGGTGGAGAAGTGTAGAGAATTAAGCATTTGAGCATGTATCAAATGATGGTAAAGTGTACCTATTTATACACAAGTGCATACTCCTTTAGTTTGATATCAACATGTAACATCTGCATATAATAATCACTATGATTAAATTTGGGTTTTAATTCCTAATTAAAACACCTCATCAAACCATATTATTAGTTCCTATGTACACTAAATAGGAGTGTTCACCGGTGCAAACCGGAATTTAGAATACCGGAGAAACCGGTTCGGTCTCGGTCTAACCCGGATTTCTTCTGGTCTGGTCCAGGTTTGGACCGGTTAGACCGGAAATAATTTTTGATACAAAAAATTGTAACACCCCGGCCCAACAGACCACCGGTGACTACTCATGCAGACTGTAGACTGGCCCCACAGACCAACACAATTCTTTCCAACGCACTTTGACCTCACTCGTGCGCACCCAGGAAAACTTTCCAGGAAGTCACCCATCCTAAGATTGCTCTCCACCAAGCACGCTTAACTGTGGAGTTCTTAGCAAATGGACTCCCATGAAAAGAAGATGCACCTTATTGATATGAGTAATCTATCAATCTCTATTCAAGCTAAATTTGGGATATCACAAAAATAAATTTAAAAATGGAGATTTTTAAATAATTTTGCAAATTAATTATTATAAAATTAAAATATTTAAATTAAAAAATTATTTTGTGTTGGAAATAAAATATTTAAAGCCCTTTAAATAAGTATATACATAATAATCTTAAATGTTGTTTCCCTTCAAAATTACTTTTATGTACATCCAGTCTTATCCGATCCAACTCGGATTTTTCCCGGTTTAGACCGGAGCTGACCGGAAACCCAAAATTATAAATAAGTAAGACCCGGAGGATTGGACCGAATGCAACCGTTCCGATCTCATTTTGCACACCCCTAACACTAAATAGTTTAAAGAGCATCTTAGACAATTGGCATCGTTCTATCCAATCAAATTACTTATACGTGTAATCTCATTGGCCCGATTGTAGTAGCAATACACTAAATTAATTAATATACATATTGAAGTTTTTTTCTAGCAAATGAATTGTGATCACCTAATATAAATGAATGCATTAATCTCTATAATTTTTCTTATTTATAATTTAGTAGTTACACTTGGTTATTGCGACACCATTTTCCTTCAATCTCCCACTTGTCAAAAATAAGTGTGTAACGTATATTGCTTAAGCTACTTAATGTCAAAATTTGAAAGCATAATGAATTAATGACGACTTAAATCACATATACTAATATTTAAATTCATTTTTTAAAATTTAAGTATGAACTATCAAAATAAGTGGTTAACTTTTTAATCCATTTGAGCACAACCGTACATTTTTAGCTTTTACTCTCTAAGAGGCCATATATCTATTAGATCTTAATTCTAAAAAAATACTTAGCTTTTTCAATATCTTTCACGGAAAAACAATTCTATAGTCATTCATTAACCGAATCAAGCATGGACATAAAGCTAATACTAATACTACTCCCATTGAACTTCAATTGTAAACATAAAGCTCATCTCCATTTTAGAGAAAAACAAAAATTTTATATACCTCATCAAAACGAAGATTTTAACTACGAGATGCTAGCTTCAATCCATAAATTGATTTTTTTTAAGCTTGCATACTTTAGTACGATTTTTTAGATCCTAAAAAGCTTTTAGTTGTGTCATATACACATCCACTTCTAAGAAACCATTCAAGAAAGTAGCTTTTACATTTATTTGCCAAATCTCTTGATCATCAAAGTCGACAATCGCTAAGAGTATTTGAATGGATTCAAGGAATTCTAGTGGTCAAAAGGTTTCATCATAGTCTATATGATGAAGTTGTTTGTTATCCCACAACAACAAATTTAGCTTTTTGCGACATTGGATTTAGTGGCATTAAAAAAATGCCATTGATTCATATTTTTAATGTAATAATTATTGATTTTTATTTTAATTACCACCATAAAGTGATTTAGTGACACTTAATTTGGTCTTTAGTGGCATTTGTGAGATATGTCACTAGATCCTATGTCGCTAAAGACTTTAGTGTGACTTTTTAATATGCCGCTAAAGGTTCTAATAAATGTCATTAAATCCTCTATTTACACTATAAGAAATTTTAAATAGTGACATTTAAATTAAATGTCGCTAAATATATCCCACTAAAAGCAAATTATGTTGTGGTATCCTTTGCCACTAACATTGCCTTGCTCTAAAAATCACTATTTTGGAACTTTCAGTCAACAAGAACTATACATCTTTAATGGGTTTCTTGGTTTACTAGACTATGTGGGGAAGATCTCAACACTTTGAGATTGTTCGCACCAACTAGGTTTGAGTATTGTAGTAGAAGGTAGTGATTGGACAAAGTCATCAGTGAAAGTTATGAAGTGATTGTAACCGATTCATAGCTTTTGTACTCATGGTCCACATTCATCTGTATTAGAGCTGTTCAAGGCGGACTATCCACCAGGCTCGATCCATCGATCCGGCTTTAAAAACGGGCGGGTATGGAGAACGTTTTTAAAAAAATTTTAAAGTTTGGACGGGTAATACCCGCCCGCCAAGATAAATGGGCGGGTAGCGACACCAAAAAATACCCGAGGGTATACCCGCCCGGCCGCTTAGTTTAATATATATTATTTATTAATTAATTAATTTTATGAATTATTAAACAAGCATTACTACATGATCTATACCCAACTTTAGTAATTAATACTCATACTCTACTTTAGCTTATTACTCTTGTACTAGCCCTAGAGTTTGCTTCTTTTAAACTTAAAAGTTTCTAATTATACCGTCTACATTCAATATTTTAACCCTCAAAGTACTCAACCAGTCGACTATCAAAGTTCAAACAAGTAGCCGACTCCACCGTCTATATTCAATATTCATGTGATTTGTGTATTTTGAGACTTTATATATTTTGAGTATTTTAGAAAATGTATTGTATTTTAATTGTTACTAAAACATAGCTTTATAATTTTATTTTTATTTTTAATTTTTATATAAGAAATACCCACCTACCCGCGGGTAGCGACAAAAAAATATACCCGCAAATGCGGACGAGGTTTTGAATATTTCAGCCTGCGGGTAGAATTTTTAAGTTCTACCCGGTCCGCTATCCGTCCAAGCCCGCCCATAAACAACTATGTATTAGACCTAATAGTTTGCTTGTTTTTCACCATTTTTAGTAAAGGTCCATCTTTTATTTTTCTAATTAAATAAAATTATTCTTGTTTGGAGCATTTGTTCGCCGTTTCTTGTTTACTATATTAAGAATGTTATTCTCTTTATTGAGTAAATAAAATTAATTAGAGTTATTAGTATTGGCATAAAACATAACATTCATATAAATAATGAAACAATTGTTCTTTATTGTAAATGAATATTCTTCCTTATCCAACTCATCAATAGAAATGATATTTTTATTAATACTAGGAACACAATTAATAACATTTATTGAGTACTAATATTAATCCGAAAGGTAAAAGTAGAATATAAGTTCCAACAAATACAACTTTTATTTTCTTCTGTCTAAACATAGCATAATGTTAAACAGACATATATGAGTCGAACATCTAGCATTTTCATCCAATGGTATTGCTTGTGGCTTTTGAAGTCTCATCGGGAGTTCTTAAAGGTAGATGTATGAATAGTTCAAAATTATTTACGAAATGGATCGTTCTTTAACGATTTGCAATAATGTAAAAATCCATATAACATTTTTTGTAAATATCTTAATTAGCTATCAAGGGAGGTTCTGAACATGTTCAACATGTTCAACCGTACAGGGCCCCAAAACATTGTGAGCTTCAATATTAAATTACGTTGTATATGTTAAGTGTTTAAAGATACAAAATTGTTGGAAACATGAAATTGTACAGGGTCATTGAAGAATTTATCAATTTTTGCTCCACCTCTGTTAGCTATAGTATTGCATCAACAAAAAGAAATTAAAAAGAGATGAAATATTTACTTACTAAAGAGATTAAAGATACACGTACTACAACATAATATACTTCTAGTAGAATAAATTTAATGACATTTAATTTAAATGTCATTATTTTAAATTTCTAATGTTATATATAGTGGATTTAATGAAATTTATTAGATCTTTTAGCAGTATGATAAAAAACATACTAAAGTTTCTCACAACATAGGATCTAGTGAGATTTCTGATAAATGTCACTATAGACTATAGTAACAATCATGTATATCACTAAAAACTATGCTTTAAGACAAATATGTGGGAGTATATAACATATTTAAGCTGATGACTGAGGCCCCTAAATATTTTATATACTCTAATGTCAAGAAACAACTGAATTAAAAGATTAAGCTCATATTTGAGCTAGGTAGCAGGATATGTTGTATAATTTAACACGCCTCCTTACACGAGAGTCCTTTAGGTTAGAAATGTGGATGCAGCACATGATGCCTTGTCATACTTGACGTTGATACCATATCATATTGACTTTTGATATCTATTGTCATGTTGACTTCTGATACCATGTCAAGAGACCTACCAACCTAAAGTTTAAAATAATAATTGAGACTTCATGATATATCATACACTTTAACATAAATTAATAATAAGATTACATATAAATATATTTATCTTAAAATATTTAATTTAAAGAAATATGAAATAGACCAATAAGGCAATAAAGAAAGTAACAAAATGGCGATCACATGTTAGGAAAAAACATACACACAATCTACAAAAATATTGCAAGTTGGCACAACATAGTGATTGATACATATATTAATGGAGACAAAATAACATAAGCATCTTGAAATAATATAGAGTATACATAAAATCTCTTAATTCAATGAATTTTGAATAATTACTGCCAAAGATTGAAATGTGTTATCTTCACTTCCTCAAAAAAAAAAAACGTGTTATCTTCACGATATTTGTTGATATCAATAATGTAATATACGTTATGTAATCTATTTTCGTTTTTTTAAATTTTTATCCCACCAAATATATTTAATAAAACATACTAATCATATATATATAACAATTTATCATGGAATTTTTAAATCATAACAAATAATAAATTATCTAATTTGAAAATAGTTCAAATTATTAAACAAACTATGAAAAATACACTCCAATTACAATTCTATGATTGATCAGGCTTTAAAATGTGTATTATATTCGGACTTCCTTGACATAATATTATGAAAAAATAAAAAAAGATAGACATAAAAATATAAATATCAGACACGAATTTAACGTATGTAGTTTATTATCAAGTAACAACGTATCGGCTTCATCAGGCAGAGAACATATATTTTATTAAAAACCATAATCAGACTCTAGAAAATCTAAACCTAATTTTCATAGGCAACACAATGGGAGTTTTGGCCCGGAGCTATCGACCGGACTTATTAATCGGTACAAACTCCTTCCTTTGGATATCTGCAAAGTGGGTAATTGAAGATATAATTACTTTATTATCACATATATGAAAATTTTTTCAATATGATTTACCGACAATGACACTAACAGTTTTCCAAATCAATTTTCCCTCCCTATCCATGCATGGTTTGGTTAAAAACACGTCTGTACTGGCATGAAAATGACCCTAAAGTTCAATTTTCACAATCATTGAATTGTACTATGCGATCCCTCACAATCAAAGACATAAATAGTTTTGGCAGTTGGGAATTTGGAGGGTATCCCAATAGCAACTAGCAAATATCCCTACATATAGAAATATGTATGTTTTTAGATTAGATTCGAGTGATCCTAATTTCTCTATACAAAAGTTTAAAGGACAATAGCAAATACTTGTTTTTGGAAATTTCGTCAAGTTTAATTTATATACTTTATTTTTTGTATTTTGTGTTTATTTATTATGGCATTGTATTTTCTGCTCGTTTGGGATAAGTAGTAATAAACGGTGGTAATGAGAATGAAATACTAGTTTAATTTTAGTTGAAAATTTTCTTGGCTACCTTGATGATCAGGCTTGTTCAACTTCAATCATCTCATTTTCTTCATAAAATTTATATTACGGTTATCAACAGTATTTATCATTGAAGCTTATTTTATATATTGTGACTAATGTGTAAGAAAAAATATAGCCAAGCGAGATCTTGCTTGAATTATCTAATCGCATACTTTTATAATATTAAGTTTTATAATTTTTAGATGTGTATAGACTATAGTTCAATGTATAAATGATCAATACATCACATTAAATTGCGTAAAAACTAACAATTTTACACTAAAAATATAAATTAGTAGCATTTTATAATGTCACAGAATTCAATGTCGCGAAAAGTTAAATTTGTTTTAGTGCCTCCATCAAATATATTATTTAATAAAATAATATATCTTCTATCTAATTTTTTTTTTCTTAATTATCGTGAACATATATGATTAGATGATTCAAGCAAGATTTTATATATATATATATATATATATATATATATATATATATATATATATATATATATATATATATATATATATATATATATATATATATATATATATATATATATATATATATATATATATATATATATATATATATATATATATATATATATATATATATATATATATATATATATATATATATATATAAAGATTTTGCCTCATCTATCAATAAAGAGGGGATACCTTTAACATATTTTAGGCAGGTCAAATTACATCAGTTAAATCTAAAATAAAATAAAATAGTATACGTAAATATATTCTAAATGAGTTAGCTAGTACATTGTCTTCCTTATGAATGATCTGGATTCAAAATTAATAAAGTACATTTTGCCTCATTTTATTGAATGGTGATTGTAATTTTTTAATTGTAAGTAATTAATAAATTACAACGCATTATTTTTTTTCTAAACCCTACACTGATTTTAGGTGAAGGAGCACAAAAGACTTGATCTGTGCTTTTTTGAGATTAGTGTGAACCAACCTATTTTTCAAAGTTAGTTGGTGCACTTTAAAATAGCATGAACCAAATTCAAACAAGACTTTCAAATACAAAATTGTCCCATTAAAATTTCTACTTCCCAATTCACATTTAACATTGTTAGAGCTATTGAATTATAAGTACTATCTTTCTTCCATAAAATATATACCATTTTGATTTGGCACAAGAATTAAATAAAAACTCAATACAACTTTTTTAATTTATTAACATTTATTTTATAGAGCTAACTTAGATTAAGTTGTTAAAAATTAAAATTTCATCTTTAATGTTAAAATAAGAGAGAAAAAAAAATAGTAATCCCTCCATTTCTTATGAAGTTTACACAATTAATGTTCACGGGAATTAAGAAAAATAGAAAAAAAAAATTCTGAATATTTATTTTATATTTCTTTTGTTGAAAACTAGCTCGCTTCGAATTCACAATAAACCCAGGGCCTTCAATCTGAACGCTTCCGGTGTGCTAGAAAATGGGGCTGAACAGTGGTTGCACTGTTTTGGGTGAAATATTTTTAATTTTCTCGCTTTTTTTTATTTCTCATACTGTTGATTGTATGTTGATGGTGGATAGCGCACTTTGGTGATTTGATAAGATGGTACTTATACTCTCATTTTATCATCAGTAATTAAGATGAATTGGCCGGCTGAACTTCTTTGATTAGTCTCGTGGTTTTTGTACCTACTTCTAAAAATGTCCAAAGCGGGTATACCAAGATATAACAATTAACTATTTTTGTTCAAAATCATTTTCCTACAATGACACACCACTTGTCAAATTAATTGTTCCAACTATTTTTTTTTCCTAACCGCACCCTCCACCCAAGAGTGTCAATCATATTTCTCTGTATGCAGGGTTCTCACTTTTTGGAGGTAAAATTAACCGTTTTTCTCTGGAACTCCCTCTCAAGGGTGTTCGGAAATGAATTGTTCGTCACCTTCCCTCATTCAAAAACCTTGTTTTTGAATGGAATATTAAGTTGATGATTATTAATATTAATTGCAAAGTGATTCAATTAATAATTAAATAAGTGATCAAATTCATTAATTAACTAGATTGTTCCGATGTTCAATAAATAAAAATATTTATATTAGTTGCGCAATTATTTAATTAATAATATTAATATGCATGTTTACTGAATTAATGAAGACTTATCTATAAATAATAAATTACATGAAGCCACAGAAAAGGAAAAGATTGATATCAAATTGATGTGAGTGTGCTTTTTGTGACATCCTTGTCGTTTTAGAGACCAATAACTATTCTTTGGAGCCAAGAAAAGGAAAAGACATGCGACAAAGATACCATTCTAATAATTACTCCTGCTATTCTTTCTTTCATTATTTATTATTTAACATTTGCATAGTAATAACACCATCAATTTAAAATTTTGTTTATATAATCCCTCCGATTCATTTGAGTTGTCCCATTTGATTGGGCACGAATAGTAATAGTAGAATAGAGTCCACCAAAAAGGTAGTAGCTAGGGGTATTTTAGTTGATGAAATTAATTGTAAAGGTGTTAGTTGGTGTATTATAAGTAGTAACAGTGGGGGTATATTGGTCATTATTTGTGTGAACATGTGATATTTAGGTAAAAAAAAAATCATTAGCAAAAAAGAAAATGGGACAACAGGAGTAAATTGTCCATAAAAGAAAATTGGACAAGTGTAAATAATTTATGGGAAAATTTATCAGAATAATTCAATCTATTGCAAATTGCCCGTGAATATTCCAACCTTTTGAAAAATTCTAAATGATCCAACATTTGCCTTTTTTTGTTGTGAATGGACCCTCGAAAAAACAACCGAATATTCCAAGTTACTACTAGCCGTTGCATTCAACTGGTCATTCTCCTCCTTCTTTATAAGCTTGCTTCCATGGAGTAACATCACGTTTCAACCCCAAAATTTTAGAAAGAGAAAAAAAAACTTTCACATTTTTAATTTAATAAAAATCTTAATAATTTGAAAAGGCACGAACTCTAATTTCTCTTTGTGAAATTTGAGCATGATTTCGAAAGAAAGTTGTAAAGGGCGAAGAAAGGTTCCTGGACTAGTGAGTATTTTTATACATGTCCAAAATGAAGAGGAAGAGTTCGATGTAGACTTTAATGAAGGTCAAAGAGATTTTTTTAATTAGAAAAATAAAAGGTACTGTTTGAATAATCTAAAAGGAAAAGGGATTTACCGGTCGAAATCGACTTTTTACAACAAAGGTCTATTCACAACAAAAGCTATGCAAATTTCATTAGTTTTATCTTTTATCATGCTTAGTTTCATTCTAGGATTTTTGTTTATTGTTTTTATTATGAATAGTGAGCAGATCATTTTTCTAGTGTTAAGGTTTGAACCTTAATTCAAGTATGATTTCACCACTGAAAGTGTCTATAAAAGTTAGGATTAAAGTGATTAACTTGTACTAATAACCCAAATTAATATGCTTTATTGGACTAATCAATAGAAGTAGCTTGTGAGATTTGGATTAACTTTGCTTTAGGGTAAACTAGATAGTGCCCGTGCGATGCACGGTTTTGTTAAACTTTTCGACATAAATTACAAAATCAAATTTAACACAAAAATATGTAATTATTTTATAAAAGTTTAAACGAAAAAATAATTTTTGTCAGGAAAAATATAATTAACTTACATAAAATAGTCACTATCTGAATCATATTAGAATTAAGCATTGCATTTAAGCAACTTATTATATATAAATAACAAAAAATCCTAATAGAAGTATATTATGTTTAAACCATCTCAAAATATCCAAATACACTAAATAATATTCATCTAATAAATAAAATTAAAAGAGTTTATAAATATTTGAAAAAATAATATATATGATTTTCAAATACATTAAATGTGAGTAATAAATCAAATATAAAAAAGTAATCATAAAAACAATGACATCATCATTGAGTATTGGAGGGAAAATTTTTCTTGAGGTTGTGACATGTAAGCATTTTTAAATAGTGATGATGTCAGCAGTGTTTCGTTTTAGTAATAGTTAGAGATTTTGGTTAAATTTTTATTAATTTGTTCAATAAACTAACGTGTGAGAATTGAATTAATAGGGTCTAAATCTTATAGTTAATCAACAGAGCGAAAGTTTGAGATTAACAAGATCATATTTAATCACATAATTAATCTAACATTTAATAGACAGTGATAGAATTTCAATCATAGAAGAATTTTGGGGATTCCGTACACCCTAAATTTCTTAATCATAAAGTTTCAAACCAATTTTCATTACATTCTTAGTTTGTTAATTATTAGATAATAACCAATCAAATCATTTTTATCCTTAAGCAATATAGTTAATAGAAATTAATGACTTTTTTTTGTCCTACCTTCATTGTGTTCAACCCGCAATTACACATACACCGTATACTTGCGGTTAAATAAAATTTCACATCATATACTCTATAACATGTCACTCTCACACAAGAGCCTCCCTCATATCCGGTATGAAGTATAACACTTAAAATGAAGGATGGGTGAGATCAATGTAAATAAATATTCAAGTGCTACATCAGCAATAAATATACATTTTTCACTTCAGAGACATTGTCATGTTTAATTTTTTGATATTATTCATCGATCACTCTTAATTTATATTTTTTTTATTTTAGATTTTAAAATATTATCAAGTGGATTCTTATTTGATTCGTTTCAATATGTAAATTTTATTAGTAACAATTATTTATAATTTTTTATTAGTGTAAATTGGAAGGAGTATATAATATAATAATTAATAGTCATGCATGATAAATTCTTTACCATACACCTTTAATTTTGATTGCATGGGACATCAATATTGTTGAGGAGTCTTTATCATACTCGATCAACATGGAAAAAAACCAAACAAAAAGACTTATAATTACAAAGAAAAACCAAAAATGGTCCTATTTTTGTTTGATCAAAATTTATAAGAGTTAACCAAATATTTTTGGATTTCATGTTTCTCATCTGTCACACCCACTTTTCCTTCCATCGGGGAAACTCGATTAAAACCAAATTAATATCCTAATTAATTAAAAAACTAATATTTAGCATATACTAATTAATGTCCTAATTAATTAAAAAAGCTAAAAAATATGATCGATTGGGTCAAACCCAACCGATATAACCAACCGATTTGAAAAGCCAAACCATGAGCGATCATTCTGGTTGCAGCTACTCTAGTGAGAGACCGTCTCTCAAAGAGACGACCTTAAAACAAGAAGCCCACATTTTTATTTTCTCTCAAATTTGTGTAAACTGGGCTATTAGCCCATATTTCTAATGCGACTCTTGGAAAGACCGTCTCTCACAACAATTTGTGTTCTAGTTTACATTTTTTGTGGGATCCACTAATCAAAGATAGCTCTGATTATGTACATGTAAGATATTCGCTTACTTTTCGTTGAATTAAAGAGATACCATAAACGCATGGAATAATTTACATTATTATTTATCACTAGAACATAATTTGCTTTTAGTGGGATATATTTAGCGACATTTAATTTAAATGTCGCTATTTTAAATTTCTTATAGTGTATAGAGGATTTAGTGACATTTATTAAACCTTTTAGCAGCATATTAAAAAGTCACACTAAAGCTTTTAGCGACATAGGATCTAGTGACATTTCTCACAAATGTCACTATAGACTATTGTGACAATTACAAATGCCACTAAAGATCAAATTAAGTGTCGCTAAATCAGTTTATGGTGGAACTTAAAATAAAAATCAATAATTATTACACTAAAAATATGAATTAGTGACATTTTTTTAATGCCACTAAATCCATTGTCGCAAAAAGCTAAGTTTGTTGTAGTGTATTAAGTTTAATTACTTCATTTTAGGGTTGTTTACCATTTTTAAATATAAAATAATTGGATCTAAAAAATTATTGTGTGATTTTAATTTGCAAAACTCTTATCACTTTGAGTAATTTTTAATAAAAAAACAAGTATTAATATTGCAATTAGTTTCATCCCTTACTGTTTTAAGACCCTTTAATCTATTTTTCCGAATTTACAATTTTTTTTCGAATGACTCTTGTCTAGTGTTAGATTTGTCAAGTAATAAAACCACCAAAATTATCATCTATATAAACCTTTACCAAATTATTATGTTGATTTTCGCTAATATATAATTAAGTAATGGTTTTGGGTACATTTATTATTATCCTTTGTGTTATTACAGTAAATTTTTTTAATAGTTATTTTCTTTTTCAATCTAATAATTTTTTATTCATGATTTTGTCATTGAAGTGAATTATAACAAAAAAGTTGTTTTGACATGCATATATGAATGCTATGCGAAAACAAAAAAGTTGATAATCAATTATTAATTTTTGAGCTTTTAAAGACATGATATAGATTGCTTTCTTTTCTAGTTAGGTAATAATTGTGTAATCAAAAACACTACTTTTTCTTTTTTAAAAGATTCAAATTTTATGAATATTCTTATTTTTTGTTTCTTTTTGTTTGTCCACTTAATGAGAAGTGAAATTTAAATATGGTTTTTGAAGTATATATTCAAGACAATATATATTCATGTGAGATTTTGTTAGATTTGTCTCGATGCAAAGAATTTTAATATATAATTTTTTAATTTTTTATTATGCGTATATGAGAAATCCTGGCTCAAATTTGCGTTGAAATACGTGAAAAAGTAAAATGAATAAACAAAAAGGAACAAAGAGAGTATGATAATCTGTGAGCACTTTTCATGTGTAAATTTCCTAGTCAATAACATGTTCCTATTCGTTATAAACTTTAAAAATTTAACAATTTTTAAATTTTCAATTTAATTGTCTACATATGCATAGTACATAGGCTAGAAAAACTATATATGACTTCAATTGACCCATACTAAAATTAATGTAAAAGTATTTAAATTTATTTGTAAAATCTTATGATTTCAGTGATTTAATCTCACTAGTACGCAGTCCTAACAAAATATTATCTAATTATATACATACTAAAACTGCCACTTTAGGACCTAATTAAATGCTCGAATCCATTTGTTATTTGTTGTTCACCAATATTCTAACAAAGTTTGAGTGAAATGTAAACAGTTATGGATTCCGCGAAAAATTAAAGTTACACTTATAATAATACTAAATTTACTTTATTTTAATAATTTAATTAGGAAAATTGTAAAAATTACCAATATTTTTGTCAAAAACTCTTTAAATTTTTTATAAAAATCTACTTTGAAAAATTTACTATTTCTTTATTGAATACAATCAAGCCAATTAATAGCGTAGTATCTTTGTCACATATCTTTTTCTTTTCTTGGGTCCAAAAAATAGGAACGTTGTTATTTATTTCTAGTGGTCCCTAAAACGACAAAAAGCAGCATCCCATCAATTTGATACTCCCTCCAAATCACAACCATTGTCCCATTTAATTCTTTTACGCTATTCATCCATCATTTTTAATTTGTATTTTATTCTTATTCTAAAAGTCACAATATAGTCAAGTGGGATCTTGTTTGATTCGTCTTAATTTTTATAATATCAAATTTTTGTAATTTTTAATTATACACAATTAGATATATTTAAGATTGAATTAGTGCATTAGATGGTGTGCCAAAATAAAATGGGACAATTGATGTGGATTGGAGGGAGTATTAATTTTACCCGCGTGCTACTCTTTGCTTATAAGAATACGAGTATAAGCCCTTCGTAAGTAGGGATGAATAGATGATTCGATATTTATTCGATCTTGTAATTGAATTTGATTTGATCTGATTTTAAATATGGATTTACTATTATATAAAAACTTATATGAGGACAAGACGTGACACGAAACACCTAACCCAAAATCAACTCAATCAGTCGAAAAACCCCTCTATTCATAATACTTCCGTTGTTCTGATATACTCGTTACATAACAATTTTAAACACTATTCATCATTTAAGCTTATTTTATATATTTCGGCAAATGTGTATGAAAAAATATAGTCAAGTGGGATCTTGTTTAATCGTCTAATCAATCGCATACGTTTATAATTTTTAGATGTATATAGTTCAATATATAAAGGATCAAAATAATACATTATACTGCGTAAAAAATCAATTTTAACAAGTATAGTGCAACAAACTAAATTCTTGCTTTAGTATGAAAACACAGTAACTTTTTAAGGCCATGAAAACACAATGCTTTCTTTTCTAGTAAATTTGTTATACTCCATAAAAATTATATTTATAGGGAGATAATTATTTATTAAGAAATACAACCACAACATTCGCAGAGCCTTAACCCCATCCTAAAAAAATTAGAATCGTCTATATTTTTTAATATAGCAGTTCAATTGGTCGTCCACAAGATTTTTAATTTCTTATAGTAAATTCTATTTATTGAGAAATAAAATATACAAAATTTAGTTGTATAGATGATAGTATCGTTTTAGACATTTTCGGAGCCAAAGCGAGAGCCAAATAATAAGCCATTTAATAAATAATAATGCTTACATTAAAAAATAAAAGCGTTTGTGGCTCAATGGATAGAACATCTGCATGTGGAGTAAAAGGTTTGGAATTTAATCTCTACTGGGCTTAGGTATCAATTGGGCGGTTTCTTGACCGCGCACATCTCTCTTTACTCCTTCTTTAGGGGAACGGTTATGATTTGTCTGCATCTTTCAGAAAAATAATAAACCCCGCCCGAACTCTGCCTTGTGCGAGATATCGGGAGTGACCTTTACCTTTTACCTTTACTTTTACCTTTGATTACATTAACCTGGGACATTAATTAATACTTCCTTCATTCTATTATACTTGCTATATTTGACTTTTTATGCATTTTAATGTGTTATTTTAAGCATTTATACATTAAACAATACATATTTAGAAATTATAAAAAGTTAATATTCTAAAAGTATGCGATTATATAATTCAAATAAGATCTCAATTTTTTTTTCTTACACATTAATCAATATATATAAAATAAGCTTCAACGATAAATATTACTGATAACCATATTCTTACAAATATTTCAGAACGAATCTAAGTACATGGAAAAAAAAATATCCTGTCCAGTTGGTGTAATTGGGCTTTTCCCAAACGACAAAAGCAAAAATGGGAGGGTCAGAGAGATAAATAAAATAATAATAAAATAAGCAAAATAAAAAAAATTAAAATAATAAAACTCTCACATATCTATCAAATTCTGCTATACAAGAGTGATTTGTTAACATAGCAAATAACTATTATTTACCGATACTTTCCCAACACCACAACAATATCATCCCATGCAATCAAAATTAATTGGTCTAGTGTATAGGATTCATCATGAATGATTATTGACTAACAGCAATATTTATTTAATGATGGTGATGTAGCACGTGGTTATTTTTTTATATTGATATACTCCCTCTATTTAACTATGTTCCCACAACAATAAATGTATCCACAGAAATAAGAAAAAAAAATTTATATAGTAAATATATTATTTTATTAACTAATAAATTTGATAAAATGAGGACCATAAACATTAATAAAAATTTAAAAGAAAGTTAGTGAAAAAATATGAAAATCATTATAATAAAAAATATTTTTATAAAGTTAGTGGAAAACATGTGGGGATTATAACAAATATAAAAATTTTAAAATGAAGTTAGTGGAGGATATATATGGGGACGATTTAGGATCAAATAAGAAGGATTTGAAAATGAGAAAGATAAGATTAATTTTTGTTTAGTCACTATATAAACAAAAAATGATACTATGTTATAAAATAAGAATGTTTCTAAATTTATTTCACAGTGACTTTTACAATTAAGTAGTTTTGGCTCAATCGTGACCTAAAATTTTTTTTTATCTACTGAAATCAAGAATACAGAATACTTCTTATCCTTCACATTTTCAACACTACCCTTCTTATTGGATCCCTCCACATATAGGGACCATAAGAAAATTGTTTATAGGAAACAAATGGAAAACCTCAAATTGGAAATGAAAACTTTTGTAAAAGACGAAGGAAGTGTATATAACATATCTTATGTTCAATTCAACAACAAATGGAGTATTATTTTAATTTTTTAGTTGAGTTGATCTTTAACATGAGATCAGAAGTTAACATGACAAGTAGTCATGAGTTTGAGTCCCACTAAACTTTTAAAGTGTAATACTTCATGCCAGGTATGAAGAGGGGCACTTAAGTGTGGAGATCGTGATAAAATATATAATATAGAATAATTTTAAAGCCTTAACTAACAATTTAAACTTTTGATTGAATATTTGGTAATGGTTCCTTGACATATATAGAGGTTTATTTATTATCAATATTTTAAGTTCTTTTCATCAAAAAATAATTTAAGTTTTGAATTTTAAAATACGACTTTTAAATTATAAGTTAGGAAACATAATGATATTCCTAGTATAATTTAATATATATTTGAAGGTCTTAATTTAATTTCGCCTTTTTGCATTGTAATCAAGACAAATTTTTAGGTAACTTTTATTAATTTTTCGATTTTTTAACATTAAAAATATTATTATAAGCTTTTTCTTAATTATACCTAATTTAATTGACCTTGAAACAATAAAATTTAGTAAAATAAAGTTAAGTTAAGTGAAAGTAAGACCAATTCAATAAATATAATTTATATTTGATAATCAATAATAAGTTAAGTTAATAAATGAGAAAAATAAAAGAAAATCGAGTTAGAATTTTCAAATAGTTATATGAAGTAAATAAGATAATAGTAATATACATATGATCAAATCTAAAAGAAAATATATATTTCATATATGATTATATATATATATATATATATATATATATATATATATATATATATATATATATATATATATATATATATATATATATATATATATATATATATATATATATATATATATATATATATATATATATATATATATATATATATATATATATATATATATATATATATATATATATATATATATATATATATATATTAAATTCACCTTAACTTTTAGTAAGTAATAAGTAAAAATAATAACAATCACTACAAATCAGTTGTAATCTATTTTAATCAGTAAAAACTCTATTATAATTTAACTAAAAATTAGTTACAATCAATAAAAATTAATTTTAATCAGTAACAAATCAGTAAAACTCAATTAAACTAAACATAACCTTATAATTTAAACTTTCTAAAATTTAAATAATCTATTTTCCTATTTACAATATACTACATTTATATTTTTTGTTGAAAATTTAGGTTGCTTCAACTTCACAAAGTTGTGAAAAAACATACCTAATATATAACCTTTTCTTTTTCATAAAAACTGCTTGCTCGAAGTATTTAAAAATAATGTAACATAAATCGAAAGTTAATTTGCTTTTTGAATTCGCGATTCATTCAAATGACCATAAAATAACCCAAAACAACTATAATTCGCTTTTTTGATTTGCAATTCATAAGGTGTTAGAGTATATAACATATTCTGGGGCTTCAACTATCAGCTTAAGCTTTTGGTTGAGTTGGCTTCTTAACATGGTATCAGAAGCCAACGTGACAAGAGGTCACGAGTACGAATCTCAACCACTCCTCATTTAAGTGGAATATTTAGCACCAGGTATGAGGAGAGTCTGTGTTGCATCCACACTTCTAGCCCAAAGGGCTCTCGTGTGAGGGGGCGTGTTAGAGTATATAACATATTCTGGGGCCTCAACCATCAGCTTAAGCTTTTGGTTGAGTTTGCTTCTTAACATAAGGAGATTAGTGAATCATGTGCCAGATACTGGGAGTGTCCTTCACCTTTATCTTGACTGCGCGCATTTCTCTTTACTTCCTCATTGGGTGAACAGGTATGATTTGTCCGCATCTTTCAAGAAAAAGAAAACCCCCACCCGGACCCTGTCTTGTGCGAAATACTGAAAGTGTCCATTACCTGTATATTTTTATTAGTGAATCATGTGACAGTAATTCAAAACGGACACTTTTAAAATAAGCAAAAGTCATGGTTTATGATAGTTTTTGTAAAATGATAAAAGAAATATTTTTTCTGAAAATTTACAGCTTTATAGGTCCAACTTGTCTCTTAAACTTTTATATAACTTTATAAGAAATAAACAAAATAAGAATATTTTAATAGAAAACACCAAAATATGGAATTTGAAAATTTGAATCGTTGAAAAATATAATTAAAAAACTATTAAATCATATCCCATATGCAATTGGTTTTTTCTTTGACCACGTATATACAAATAATAGAAGTATATTGGTATGCGGTTTCTAATCAATAATGTAGGGGCATTACAGCATTACATGATCAGCTAATAAGGCAAATACAAATTTTTAAATGAGACAGTTTTATGATGAAACTATTTTTATTTTACCGATTTAATGTACTGAACAAAGGTGGATCAGTGCAAAAAACTAAAGCAACAGTGTGGAAGAATCCTCTTTCATTGATTGTCTTAGCTGCTTTTGATAATATTTATTATGCCTTTATATAGGCCAACAGGGAAAAACTTGAGCAACAAGAAAAAGGAAATAAAAGGACAAAAACGCCTCAATACATGCAGTAGTACATGCATGCACTACTAGCAGCATTTTAGGAAAATCAGAAGGAGCAGGCGAATATTCAGAGGAGGACCACATGATTTGTTGCAGCCATGTATACTTGTTTTTAGGCGGGCAAGTGTACCCCTGCAATACCCCCACTTAAGCGAGGAGTGGAGGTTAAGAGAGAGCTCCGAGCTTGAGTAAAAGCTTCTGCTGGTGAGAGCTGGGAAGGGCCTTTGTGAATATATCAGCAATCTGATCAGAAGAGGGAGTGAATTCAGTAGAGATGGTCCCAGAGGCAATCTTCTCCCTGATAAAATGATAGTCTAACTCAACGTGCTTCGTACGCTCATGATGTACAGGATTGGTTGCAATGGACAAGGCAGCTTTGTTGTCACATTTGACGACAGTGGGGCCCAGTTGATGAAGGCCAATATCACGAAGCAGTTGATGGAGCCATAAGATCTCACATGTAGTAAGTGCTAAGGCACGATATTCGGCTTTAGCAGAAGAACGAGCCGTAACGGATTGCTTATTGGATAATACCCTTTTAGCAGCTTGCATATGTACGGAAGTGGGTTGATGCATGAATTGGCTTAAGATATGAACGGGAAAAGCAATGTCAGGCCGTGTTAGAGTTAGGTATATGAGTTTGCCAATAAGCTGCTGATAAGGAGTGGGATTGGGCAGAGGGGTACCAGTGGAGAGACTGAGTTTGATATTCGGATTCATGGGAAGTTTGAGAGGTTTTTTATGGGAGAGATGATATTCACGAATGAGATCAAGGGCATATTTGTGTTGAGACAAGAAAATTCCAGAAGGGGTGCGATCAACTTCAATACCAAGAAAGTATCGAAGAGTCCCTAAATCTTTCATATGAAACTGAGAGGCAAGGAAGACTTTAGTTTGGGTGATGGTAGGAGGGTGATTACCAGTGATGATTAAATCATCCACATACACAAGAATCGGAGTGTGAAATAGATTATTATGGTGATGAAAGAGAGAGTAATCACTTTTAGACTGGGAAAAGCCAAACGTATTGAGAGCGGAGGAAAGCTTGGCAAACCACTGGCGAGGGGCTTGCTTGAGGCCATAGAGGGACTTTTGAAGCTTGCAAAATTTGGGCGGATGGTTGGAAGATAAATGTGTGGAAGGGAGGATGGTACTGGGCTGTCCTGGACCTTGGTACCCGGGGGAAAACTCATATATATGTCCTCATCAATATCACCAAGCAAGAACGCGTTTTTTACGTCCATTTGATAGAGGGGCCAATTTTCTAAAGCAGCCACGGCTAGGAGGGAACGGACAATTGTGAGCTTAGCAACGGGAGCAAATGTATGTTCATAATCCACACCATATTTTTGTTTATTTCCAAGGATCACCAACCGGGCTTTATGACACTCAATACTACCATCGGGTAAGTATTTGGTTTTAAAAAGCCACTTACTCCCAATGGCTTTCTTTCCATAGAGGAGATCAGTGATAACCCACGTGTTATTTTCTTCAAGAGCGAAATCTCGTCATTCATGGCGTGTAGCCAATTGGGATCATGACATGCATCACGAAAAGACACAGGGTCAGAACATGAGGTAAGATTGGTAAGGAAGCTGGAGAATTGATTGTTGACAGTAGCATAGGCCAGGTTTGAGATCGGGTGCACATAATCTTGTAGCCATGAAGGTGTTTGATGTGATCGTGAGGATCGGCGAACAGGTGGAGAAGAGGGAGGGGGTGGTGGAGAGACAGTATCTGGGAGTGGAATAGGAGCAGGTAAAGTTTCTGACTCATCATCATCGGAAGATTCTTGCCATAGTGTATGAATGGTTGTTGGAATGTGAGTATCAGGTGAAGGGGGAATAAGGTGTGCCAATTGGTCAGTAGAGAGTTGGTAGGGAAAAACATCTTCATACCACTTCACATCTCTTGAGACAAAGACCTTTTTGGTAAGCAAATTAAGGAGCCTGTAGCCCTTTTGAAGGGTTGGATACCCCAGGAACACACATGGAACTCCTCTTGCTTCAAGTTTATCACCACTGACGTTGGGGTTGTAAGCGAATGCAAGGCATCCAAGGATTCTCAAAGTGTCATAGGCTGGTTTTTTGTTATGCAACAGTTCAAAGGGGGTTTTATTTTTCAACACAGTCGAAGGAAGCCTATTGATCAAGAATGCAGCTGTCAGTACACAATCTCCCCAATAGCACTTAGGAAGACTTGCTTGGAACCTTAAGCACCTTGCCATTTCAAGCACGTTTCTGTGCTTTCGTTCAGCCCGCCCATTTTGTTGGGCTCTATCAACACACGTAGTTTGATGCATTATACCCAATGAATCATACAACTCTCGACATTGCCAATCTTCAAATTCTAAGGCATTATCCGATCTCACAATCTTCACCTTTTTGTTGAATTGTGTAAGGGATAAGTTGATGAAGGTTATGAGGGCTGAAAAAGCTTCGGATTTATGCACCAACAAAGTGACCCATGTAGTCCGTGTGTGGTCATCCACAATGGTGAGGAAAAATCTGTGTTTCCCCCTAGTTTGCACTCGGTATGGCCCCCATATGTCAATGTGGAGAAGTTCAAAGGGTTGAAGGGAGTGAGGATGCTAGTAGGAAACGGTTGTTTTGTAAATTTTCCCATAGGACAAGTAGTGCAAATGCTTTCTGTGGTTTTGGTGCTTGTTGAATCAAACCCCAACAGTTTAAGTTTGGCTATAGGTGCATGCCCAAGTCTAAGATGCCACATAGTAATGGCATTAGTCTTATTAACTGTTCGATTTCCGGGTTTTACACTTACTGTGTTTAAGCTTTTGCTCACTTTCTCTTTTTCATTGTTATTTTGCACCAAGTAGTATAACCCATTTCTACACTCCCCAACACCTATGACCCTATGATCATCAGTTTTAATAATGGTGCAATAATTAGTATAGAAATCAACTTGACAGGCATTGGAGGTAGTGAGTTTGTTCACGGAAAGGAGGTTGTGTGTAAAATCAGGAACAATCAGCACATTTTTCAAGGTCAAATCATTGTTGAGTTTTAGGTCACCATAGTGCGTGATATGTGAAGTGGCCCCATTAGGTAGTTTAATATTTAGGTTATGATGAACATCAGTCAAATTATCAACGAGATTAATATTGCTTGTCATATGATCGGATGCCCCTGAGTCAATAATCCAATCTGAGTTTTCAATGCCAACATTTAAACATGTAACCATACCTGCAAATCCTCCAAACGAAGTGTCCACTTCATCCTCAGTCTCAGACCCAGCTGATTGCTTCATTCTTCGAGGGAGACTTCTCAACAAAGATTCCAGATGTTGCATTGTTATTTCTGGACCGTTCCTGCTTGTGCTCCCTTGAGCTGTTGCAGCTGTTTTAGGATAGCTTCTCCCTTTGCTCCAATGATTGTTATTGTTTCTGTTAAAGTTTCCACCATACATTCCTTCTCTTCCCTTTTTCTTACTCTTGGGATGCCATTTGGGATAACCCACTACAGTCCAACACCTTTCCTTTGGATGTCCTCTCACACCACATGCGCTACATGTCTCAAAGCCATTGTTTTCTTTGCTGAACATGGCTGATGAGTCAAGATGAATTTTTCCAGGGTTGAGAACATTCTTTTGGGATTCCTCCTGCTGAATAATACTACATGCTAATTCAACAGAAGGTAAGGGTATCATCATAAGTAACTGACTTCTCTGAGCACTATATCCTTCATCGACACCATTTAAAAATTAAAATAGCCTTCGTTCCTCTTTCTGCTTCTCTAAGGCTTCTAAGAACCTGGTGATGTCTTCTCCTGCAGTAGTAATCTGAGGTAGATGGTCCAGGATTCCAGCTCTTCCCATATGCCCCCTCATTTGGGTATAGTATTCATTCACTGAGCTATTGGTTTGTTTGTGATTGTAAAGATCTCTGTTGAGTTTATACTTGAGTGAACCATTGGACACAGAATACCGTTTTTCAAGGTATTCCCATATTTCCTTTGCAGTTAACATGTACATTATCGTTTGCTTGATGGAATCAGTCACAAACCCCATTATCCATCCTATCACCGTATCATTGCATGTGTCCCAGAGTTCTCCTTTAACTCTATCTTCTTCATCTTTAATCACTTGGCCATTAATGAAGCCAAGTTTTCGCTTTGATGAGAGAGCTATTTCCATCGACCTTTTCCATCGTCTATAATCAGCTATCCCAGTGAGTTTGTCTACCATTACTGAGTTTGGCCCATCAGAGCCATGGAGATATAATAGGTGTTGTGGGTTCATTTTTTCCGGTTGCGACATAGTAACAATGTAGGGTTAGGTTTAGGTTTTTTTTTTTTGGAAAAATGAGGAAAGGAAGATATTGTGATGTTGCTCAATTATCATAGCCTAAGCTCTGATACCATGAACAAAGGTGGATCAGTGCAAAAAACTAAAGCAACATTGTGGAAGAATCCTCTTTCATTAATTGTCTTAGCTGCTTTTGATAATATTTACAATGCCTTTATATAGACAAACAGGAAAAAACTTGAGCAACAAGAAAAAGGAAATAAAAGGACAAAAACGCCTCAATACATGTAGTAGTACATGCATAAACACGAGCAACATTTTAGGGAAATCAGAAGGAGCAGGCAAATATTCAAAGGAGGACCACATGATTTGTTCCAGCCATGTATACTTGTTTTTAGGTGGGCAAGTGTACCCCTGCAATATGTACATTTACAGTCTTAAAATGAGTTCTTACAACTTTAAAATGATTATTTATCTATAGTGTTTACTTTTTATAATCTTAAAATGATCATTATTCATGAACTATAAGTTTACAACTTAAAATAATCAATTAAATAAACTAATTATATGAATTTGTCTCATAGTAATATGTTCTCTTACAAGAGGAATTAACACACAAACGGCCCGTTTAATTAGTGGTACTAAATGGTGGTAATAAGAATCATTTATAGTACAAAATTTCATCAAAAGTTTCATATTTTTCCCATGTTGATGAAACTTTGACCACAAAAACACTATTTTGTTTACAAATTTTCATGTAATAAATTTTAATGACCACCAAGGTAGTTAAGAAATTTTTCAACTAAAATTAAACAAATATTTCATTCTCATTACTACCATTTATTCCTACCTATACCAAACGGGCTCAAAATAAAATGCCATAATAAATAAACATAAAGTACAAAATATAAAGTATATAAATTAAACTTGACAAAATTTGCAAAAACAAGTGTTTGTTATCGTGCTTTAAACTATTGTATAGCAAAATTTGGATCACTCGAATCTAATCTGAAAACATACATACTTCATACTTGTATATGTAGGGAGAGAAAGTTTAAGTAAATAACGGTTATTTGTGAAATTAATAAATCACCCTTATGTGGAAGGATGTGATAGGGTGAAAAGTTTGTTGTTTTAATTTATCTTTTTTGATTTTGTTTATTTATTTTAATATTTTGCTTTTTATCTTTTTAGATGAATTACAAATCACGGTTATTGATTAGAAATTTTTGTATGTAGGGATACTTGCTAGTTGCTAGGTTGGGAATTGGGATACCCTCGAAATTCCCAACTGCCAAAACTATTTATGTCTTGGATTGTGAGGGATCGCATAGTACAATTCAATGATTGTGAAAATCAAACTTTAGGGTCATTTTCATGCCAGTACAGACGTGTTTTTAACCAAACCATGCATGGATAGTGAGGGAAAATTGATTTGAAAAACTGTTAGTGTCATTGTCGGTAAATCATATTGAAAGATTTTTTTTCTTTATAAATATAAGTGTTACGTCCTCCGTTCTGAAATACTCGTTATATTTTCGTTATCGACACTATTCATCGTTTAAGCTTATTTTACATATTGCGGCTAATGTATAAGAATATAAGTATATAGTCAAGTGAGATCTTGTTTGAACCGTCTAATCCCATACTTTCATAATATTAATTTTTTATATTTTTTAGACTTGTATAATTTAATATATAAACGATCAAAATAACGCATTAGATTGCGTAAAAAGTAAAATGAAGTATAATACTAACTCTTCTATCTTTAAAGAATTGCATCAAAGAGAAATTGGAAAAATTTTAAGAAAAAATAAATATCATATTAAATGATTAATATAATCTATTAAAAAGACCGCAAAATTAACGTGTCATTCTAATAATTCATACCAAAGTTAAAATCAATTTATTCCTTAATAGAATAACATATTTTTAGATTTAAAAGCTATATAAATTTCAAATTCAAGTTTCTTAGAATATATATATATTTTTTTTTTGGTGTTGTAGTATTTGCTAATTAGTAGAGTTTTTTCATTAAAATTTTTTAATTTCAAAAATATTTCACCAAGAAATAAAAGATACCTGATAATCAAATATTGTTTTGAAAATGACAAATAATTAATCATGAACGTTGGAAGATTTCTCATTTTGTCTTAAAATGTGTGAGAACTTTAATTAATAATTATTAGCAACCTTATTTTTATCATTAAAAGTACTATATATTCTAAAATTATATATCTATTTTATAAGAAATATTATAATTTTATACAGATTCATGTAATTACATCTCTATTTAGAATTAATATTTATATATACTTTTATACTTAACTTCATGTATTGCATAATTTTATATACTAGTTACTAATAAATGAAGAGAGATAATAAATTATATGGATGAAATTAAATGAGAGTTAAAATGTATGGATGAGATTAAACTCTACTTCACTCCACTCCACTTCACTCTACACTTCCACTTTATACTCTCACACTTCATCCATTCCACTCTTATACTTAATGCCAAGTTTGGAAATAAGGATTTCATTTAGAAATTTGGAATTGGCTCAAATTTATTGTTTGGCAAATCAAAAATTTTCAAATTTGGATTTGAGTCAAATCCACTATAGTTATAAAAGTGGTTAAAAATGAGAATTTGAGAATGACTTCTCAAACCTTGTCATTCTCAAATCCTTAATTAATTAATCCATAATTGAAATCTACAATTCGAAATGAAATAGACGTTGCCAAACGCAACTTAAAAGAATTTTAAAAATTAAAACAATAAAAAAATTAAAAATTAAAATTAAAATTTTAAAAATTAAAAATTAAAGTGGGAAGTCTGACAGATGAGATGAGAAACATGCGATCCAAAATTATTTGTTTTACTCTAATTTTCAAACAATATTAATTATATGAACTTTTTTTGTTTTCTTTCGAATTATGAGTCTTCTTGTTTGGTCTTTTTCCATGTTGATTAAGTATGGTAATTGGTAAAGACTCTTCAACAATATTGATTTCCCATATGGTAAAGAATTTATTATGCATGATTATTTATTAATTATTATTTATATACTTCTATTTATGATTGTTTTGTCATGGCACATGGATATTATTATTTGAGGATCTTTTCGACTATCTTTTTTGAGTCGAGGGATTTTTCCGCATCTTTCTGCATGGGTATTAGTTGTCGCCATGGGCGAATTTAGAGGGCTCCCACGCCCGCACGGGAGGGCACTGAAATTTTCAGAAAAAATTGTAATTGGCACTGAAATTTTGAGAAAAAATTGTAAATAATAGGAGTTGAACCTGAGATCAGCACTTTTGTGTTTATGCCAAACAACCAACTGAGCTACCTGTATCTTTTGATAACTTATTATAGTTGCTACTATTAATATCATAAACGAGTAAAAATTGATATATTGAAGACTATAAACGATATTCAATTTCTTTGTTCATTCAACTTGTTGGAGATGGAAATCATCATACCCATAATAAAGCATTGTTTTGTTGACAATATAGAATTAATAAATACTGTATTTTTTTTTTTGTTAACCTCATATTTAAATTCCACAAGTGTCCTTATTAATTATTATAATTACACTCATAATTCATTGGTTTAACTTACTCGGTTTTATTATTCTATGAAAAGAATCTTCAATAGTACTAATACTTTTTATTTTAATAGCTGATAGGACAAATACAATAAAAGCGTTTGTGATTCAATGGATAGAGCATCTGTGGAGTAGAAGGTTTGGAATTTGATCCCTACTGGGCTTAGGTATCAAATGGGCGGTTTTTTGACCGCGCACATCTCTCTTTACTCATTCTTTAGGGGAACGGTTATGATTTGTCCGCATCTTTCAGAAAAATAAACCCCACCCGAACCCTGCCTTGTGCGAGATATTGGGAGTGACCTTTACCTTTTACCTTTACTTTTACCTTTGATTACATTAACCTGGGACATTAATTAATACTTCCTTCATTCTATTATACTTGCTATATTTGACTTTTTATGCAAATTAATGTGTTATTTTAAGCATTTATACATTAAACAATACACATTTAAAAATTAAAAACAGTTAATAATCTAAAAGTATGCGATTAGTTGATTCAAATAAGATCTCAATTTTTTTTCTTACACATTACTCAATATATATAAAATAAGCTTCAACGATAAATACTACCGATAACAATATTCTAACAAATATTTCAGATACCTAATATATAACCTTTTCTTTTTCATAAAAACTGCTTGCTCGAAGTATTTAAAAATAATGTGACATAAATCGCAAGTTAATTTGCTTTTTGAATTCGCGATTCATTCAAATGACCATAAAATAACCCAAAACAACTATAATTCGCTTTTTTGATTTGCAATTCATAAGGTGTTAGAGTATATAACATATTCTGGGGCCTCAACCATCAGGTTAAGCTTTTGGTTGAGTTGGCTTCTTAACATGGTATCAGAAGCCAACGTGACAAGAGGTCACGGGTACGAATCTCAACCACCCCTCATTTAAGTGGAATATTTAGCACCAGGTATGAGGAGAGTCTGTGTTCATCCACACTTCTAGCCCAAAGGGCTCTCGTGTGAGGGGGCGTGTTAGAGTATATAACATATTCTGGGGCATCAACCATCAGCTTAAGCTTGTGGTTGAGTTGGCTTCTTAACATTAGGAGATTAGTGAATCATGTGCCAGATACTGGGAGTGTCCTTCACCTTTATCTTGACTGCGCGCATTTCTCTTTACTTCCTCATTGGGGGAACAGGTATGATTTGTCCGCATCTTTCAAGAAAAATAAAACCCCCACCCGAACCCTGTCTTGTGCGAGATACTGGAAGTGTCCATTACCTGTACATTTTTATTAGTGAATCATGTGACAGTAATTCAAAACGGACACTTTTAAAATAAGCAAAAGTCATGGTTTATGATAGTTTTTGTAAAATGATAAAAGAAATATTTTTTCTGAAAATTTACAGCTTTATAGGTCCAACTTGTCTCTTAAAATTTTATATAACTTTGTAAGAAATAAACAAAATAAGAATATTTTAATAGAAAACACCAAAATATGGAATTTGAAAATTTGAATTGTTGAAAAATATAATTAAAAAACTATTAAATCATATCCCATATATGCAATTGGTTTTTTCTTTGACCACGTATATACAAATAATAGAAGAATATTGGTATGTGGTTTCTAATCAGTAATGTAGGGGCATTACAGCATTACATGATCAGCTAATTAAGGCAAACACAAATTCTAAACGAGACAGTTTAATGATGAAACTATTTTTATTTTACCGATTTAATGTACAAATACAGTCTTAAAATGAGTTCTTACAACTTTAAAATGATTATTTATCTATAGTGTTTACTTTTGATAATCTTAAAATATTATTATTCATGAACTATAAGTTTACAACTTAAAATAATCAATTAAATAAACTAATTATATAAATTTGTCTCATAGTAATACGTTCTCTTACAAGAGGAATTGACAAACACAAACGGCCCGTTTAATTAGCGGTACTAAATGGTGGTAATAAGAATGATTTATAGTATAAAATTTCATCAAAAGTTCCATATTATTCCCATGGTGATGAAACTTTGACCACAAAAACGCTATTTTATTTACAAATTTTCATTACCACCTAATACTACCTCTCCCATGTAATAAATCTTAATGACCACCAAGGTAGTCAAGAAAATTTTCAACTAAAATTAAACAAATATATCATTCTCATTACTACCATTTATTCCTACCTATACCAAACGGGCTCAAAATAAAATGCAATAATAAATAAACACAAAGTACAAAAAATAAAGTATATAAATTAAACTTGACAAAATTTGCAAAAACAAGTATTTGCTATTGTCCTTTAAACTTTTGTATAGAGAAATTAGGATCACTCGAATCTAATCTAAAAACATACATATTTCTATATGTAGGGATATTTGCTAGTTGCTATTGGGATACCCTCCAAATTCCCAACTGCCAAAACTATTTATGTCTTTGATTGTGAGGGATCGCATAGTACAATTCAATGATTGTGAAAATTGAACTTTAGGGTCATTTTCATGCCAGTACAGACGTGTTTTTAACCAAACCATGCATGGATAGGGAGGGAAAATTGATTTGGAAAACTGTTAGTGTCATTGTCGGTAAATCATATTGAAAGATTTTTTTTCTTTATAAATATAAGTGTTACGTCCTCCGTTCTGAAATACTCGTTACATTTTCGTTATCGACACTATTCATCGTTTAAGCTTATTTTACATATTGCGGCTAATGTATAAGAAAATATATAGTCAAATGAGATCTTGTTTGAATCGTCTAATCTCATACTTTCATAATATCAATTTTTTATATTTTTTAGACTTGTATAATTTAATATATAATCGATCAAAATAACGCATTAGATTGCGTAAAAAGTAAAATGAAGTATAATACTAACTCTTCTATCTTTAAAGAATTGCATCAAAGAGAAATTGAAAAATTTTTAAGAAAAAATAAATATCATATTAAATGATTAATATAATCTATTAAAAAGACTGCAAAATTAACGTGTCATTCTAATAATTCATAGCAAAGTTAAAATCAATTTATTCCTTAATAGAATAACAAAATTTTAGATTTAAAAGCTATATAAATTTCAAATTCAAGTTTCTTAGAATATATATATATTTTTTTTTTGGTGTTGTAGTATTTGCTAATTAGTAGAGTTTTTTCATTAAAATTTTTTAATTTCAAAAATATTTCTCCAAGAAATAAAAGATACCTGATAATCAAATATTGTTTTGAAAATGACAAATAATTAATCATGAACGTTGGAAGATTTCTCATTTTGTCTTAAAATGTGTGAGAACTTTAATTAATAATTATTAGCAACCTTATTTTTATCATTAAAAGTACTATATATTCTAAAATTATATATCTATTTTATAAGAAATATTATAATTTTATACAGATTCATGTAATTACATATCTATTTAGAATTAATATTTATATATACTTTTATACTTATAACTTCATGTATTGCATAATTTTATATACTAGTTACTAATAAATGAAGAGAAATAATAAATTATATGGATGAAATTAAATGAGAGTTAAAATGTATGGATGAGATTAAACTCTACTTCACTCCACTCCACTTCACTCTACACTTCCACTTTATACTCTCACACTTCATCCATTCCACTCTTATACTTAATGCCAAGTTTGGAAATAAGGATTTCATTTAGAAATTTGGAATTGGCTCAAATTTATTGTTTGGCAAATCAAAAATTTTCAAATTTGGATTTGAGTCAAATCCACTATAGTTATAAAAGTGGTTAAAAATGAGAATTTGAGAATGACTTCTCAAACCTTGTCATTCTCAAATCCTTAATTAATTAATCCATAATTGAAATCTACAATTCGAAATGAAATAGACGTTGCCAAACGCAACTTAAAAGAATTTTAAAAATTAAAACAATAAAAAAATTAAAAATTAAAATTAAAATTTTAAAAATTAAAAATTAAAGTGGGAAGTCTGACAGATGAGATGAGAAACATGCGATCCAAAATTATTTGTTTTACTCTAATTTTCAAACAATATTAATTATATGAACTTTTTTTGTTTTCTTTCGAATTATGAGTCTTCTTGTTTGGTCTTTTTCCATGTTGATTAAGTATGGTAATTGGTAAAGGCTCTTCAACAATATTGATTTCCCATATGGTAAAGAATTTATTATGCATGATTATTTATTAATTATTATTTATATACTTCTATTTATTATTGTTTTGTCATGGCACATGGACATTATTATTTGAGGATTTTTCCGAGTATTTTTTTGAGTCGAGGGATTTTTTCGCATCTTTCTTCATGGGTATGAGTTGTCGCTATGGGCATATTTAGAGGGCTCCCACGCCCGCACGGGAGGGCACTGAAATTTTGAGAAAAATTGTAATTAATAGGAGTTGAACTTGAGATCAACACTTTTGTGTTTATGCCGAACAACCAACTGAGCTACCTATATCTTTTGTTAACTTATTATAGGTGCTACTGTTAATATCATAAACAAGTAAAAATTGATATATTGAAGACTATAAACGATATTCAATTTCTTTGTTCATTCAACTTGTTGGAGATGGAAATCATCATACCCATAATAAAGCATTGTTTTGTTGACAATATAGAATTAATAAGTACTGTATTTTTTTTTTGTTAACCTCATATTTAAATTCCACAAGTGTTCTTATTAATTATTATAATTACACTCATAATTCATTGGTTTAACTTACTCGATTTTATTATTCTATGAATAGAATCTTCAATAGTACTATTACTTTTTATTTTAATAGTTGATACGACAAATACAAATAACTCATTTTTTAGCTTTTTAGTTATTTTGTTTGCTGGAAATTCATCATAACCAATATAATTCGTTCATAAAAGTTATGATTCGTGTCCGAGAATATTAAGTGATTAATTTCTTTCGACAAACAAAACCTTGTTTGTTTGTTTAATTTGTATTTTATTAATATGTGGTTCAAGATAAAAAAACCCACTAAAACTTATAATAGAATATCATTTTCTAGGGTTTGATCGAAAAATATTTTTTAATTTATATATCAAAATGTTACTTTTTAATTAAATTTTTATTGAATGATTTATATATCAATTGTGCTCTCACTGAATGCGAGTTTTGGATCCGCCACTGGTTGTCGCCTTACTTGTCTCCTAAGACTCTGATCATAATTTCCTATAAGCAGAATACACTTGGTACGACAATAATGATGATGATGATAATAATGAAGATTACAATTAACTTAAACTTATGGTTAATTTAAGGCTATGAGGTATGAATAATATAGGAGAAAATAGGACAATTCATAAGCTATATTAGCACATAATTTCTCGTTTTTTTAATGATTACATTTGAACAGTAATTGTCAAAAAACCAACTCAATCAAAAGGTTAAACTGATGTTGAGGCCCCAGGATATGTTAATATACTTTTACAAGCTCCCTCACACGAGAGCCCCTTTGGGCTAAAAGTGTGAATGCAACATGACGTTGTTCATACCAGACACTAAATAACTATTATAAATGAGGGGTGATTGAGATTCGAACTCTTGAGCAATTGTCACGCGGGATCTGATACCATGTCAAAGAAACCTACACCAAAAGTTTAAACAGATTGTTAAGGCCCTGAATATGTTATATACTCGAACAATAATCACTATTCAATCATCTTAATTTATAATTTTAAATGAATGTTTAAAGAAGCACATTGTCAAGTGAGGTTTTATTTGATAGCCTTTTAATACATATTTTAGCTATATCAGCTTTTCATAATTTCTATTTGCATGTTTAAAAATATTTAATATTAAAACATATTAGATGACGAAATTACTAAAAGTGTAATTATTAAAAAAATAAGTACGTAATAATAAGTAGGAAAATTTTCTTAAAATACCAAAAATAATCCCAACTATCAATTACTTTTTAATAATCCCAAGTATTGTGAAACAAACAGAAAAAGTACCTTTTTCAAACTTTTTAACTTGCACCCAAACTGAATTTAGTATTGTTCATCATTCTAAGGTATTTAACTTAGGCGGCTATTATATGAGAAAAAATATAGTCATGTGGGATCTTGTTTTATTTGTCTCGTGCATATTTTTATATCAAAAATTTATTGTAGTTTTTAGTTGTGTGTAAGTTTAGATATGGGGTGTTCAACGGACAAGGCTGCCATTTTGAGCCCTTATTCGACCGAGTTTTAGGAGGATTTTGTAAGGGTGAGGTTGCCAAAAACGAGTTCAACTATAATGAAAGTGAAGGGGGCTATAAATGGCTTAATAAAGTTCGGAAACGGACCCTTTTAAATGCGTAATTAATGGTTAATTTAATTATTATAAATGACAATTCCAATAGGGATTATTGACATTTCCACAACTTAATAATTATAAATGATAAAATAAAACTAAAAGAATATACTAATTTTAAATAATAAAAACCATACGGATTGGGTCGGGCGGGGCTGAGCTTTCAAAGTTCGACCCATATATAGCCCATATTATATTAAAAGGGTCTTTATCTAATCCAGCTCATATTTTCTTAAGTATCACCCGACCCTTATGAGACCCATTGGACACCCCGAATGTATATGTAAACAATCCGATAAATACATTAGATTATATACTCCCTCCAATTCATTTGAGTTGTCCCATTTGGTTGGGCACGGATATTAAGAGTGGGATGGAGTCCACCAAAAAGGTGATCCTTGGGGTATTTTAATTGATTAAATTAGTTGTAAATGTGATAGTTGGGGTATTATAAGTAGTTAAAGTTGGGTTATATTGGTCATTACTTGTGCGAACATGGGGTGTTTAGGTAAAAAAAATGATTGGCAAAAAAAAAGAGACAACTGAAGTGAATTGCCCATAAAAGAAAATGGGACAATTGAAATGAATTGTAGGGAGTATAAAACTTAAATAAAGTACTTGTAGTTAAGGATGGTCATGGGTCTAGGACCCTGTTGGACCCGCCCCAGACCCGTCCCTTTTTTAAGGGTCTGGGTCTTATTTTTTGAGACCCATCGGATTCGGGGGTCCGGGTCCGAAATTCGGACCCTGGAGCCTCCCCTTAGACCCTTTTTCGGACCCTTATGCATATTAAATTGTGTAATTTTATTTGTCTTCTGCATATCACTTTTGCCCCCGACACTTATTTTCTTTTCATATAATCATAATATACATATATATATATATACACACACACACAACACACACACACACATATATATATATATATATATATATATATATATATATATATATATATATATATATATATATATAATATATATATAATATATATATATATATATATATATATATATATATATATATATATATATATATATATATATATATATATATATATATATATATATATATATATATATATATATATATATATATATATGCTACTTGCTAAGTACTAAGTGCTAAGTGCTAACCCAATTACCCTTGTTTTATAGACTCAAACTCGTATTTGTAATAAAATTTAAGTATATATGGATGACGCTATGCAGCGTTAGATGTTAAATTAATATTATATATTTGAAAATACGATAATAACTTTCTTACAAATATACAAGAAATATAATGACTTACAAATGTTCAAATTTGACAAATTAAAGAGACTTTTTAAGACCCATTAAGGACCCTAGACCCATTACCAACTGCCATATTTGAATAGTCCCTGTATCGCTTTAATATAGCTATAAATATAATGGTATGTTTTGGTTAGCAGTACTAAATCGTAGTAATAAGAATAAGTTATAGTATAAAATTTTATCAAAAATTCTATGTTCTTTCCATGGTAAAGAAAATTTTATCACAAAATTTTTTTTTAGTTTATAAAGTTTGTTATTTATTATTGTTTTTTTTTGGTCTTTTTACAATACTTTCTACTTCACCTCACTTTGTTTTCTTTCTTTAATGAAAGTTAATTTTTAAAATCGGATAAATTATCCAATTTTTGAAACCTAGATCTCCTTCCAAGACAATGTGAGTATATCCCAATAGAAGAGCTACATGATTCCATATTATCACATATATTGTCTATAACTATACTAGGTACGTAGTTTAGGAAAATCAATGGTCACTAATTCACTCACTTGGAAAGGATCATAATTCATAAGTGCTTAACTATTTTGCAGTACCTAAATGATTATTTGTACAATTATTTTTTATCTTATTATTTTATTAAAAAAATGAAAAAATAATTATATATTACATCAAAAGAAGAGAAGTACTTCCTATATCCTTTGAATTTTACATTCGTAAATTTAAAAGTCAGCAAGAATATTATTATAGTATAGCTTATGTAAGAGATGAAATAATATACAACTAAAATTTTCATCATGACAGCCATGCATTACATTGAAGAATTATGTAGAAGAAAAATCTAGTCTGGACCATACCTTTAGAATTATACAAGAAATCTAGAATTAATATATTTATGTACAACATGACAAAAAAATTGTTAGAAAAATAAAAAATATAAAGATCTAGCACATTTTTGAATACGTATGCGAATCTTGATAACTGACAATATGACTCGTGGTCCTCACTTTCATTTTGTTTGTTATGGAAGAAGTATTTATTCGGAATAATGATAGAATTTAGAAAATGGGTCTGGTCAATCTAAATAACTGAACAATGAGGAGAAGTAGTCAACTCATAAACCCAAAGAAGGTTTAGTACTAAAACCAATTGGTGATAGTAGGAGTTATTACTTGAGTTTATAAAGTAATGTATACTCTTCTCTATCTTCGATGTAGAACAACGCGCACATGTGGGTAACACATGGGGACTTCAATAAATAACAATTTTGGGATTAAATGATTGGGTCGATTTTTAAAATTGAGTTTTGTGTTAATGATAGTTTTTCTATATATTTTGAAATTGGTTTAAAACAACTTTGTTTGCAAGATTGGAGAAATGTCAAATTATCAGGTCTGTTTTGAATACCTATAATTAGGATTGCCATAATGTGTAGTATACTCTTCCATTCGATAAAAAATGTTACTTTGAATATATTTTCTTCATCTCAATTTTACATTCATCTATTTAATTTAGTGCACATGTCAATTCAAATTATTTTTAGTATGTTACTTAAAAAAAATAAGATAGAAAAGGATGAAATTCAATGAAACCGATGAAATTTTTACCCAACATAAAAATATAGTAAGCATTATTAAATTATAATATAGATTTTAAATAATTTTAGTAACTTTTATTGTACCGAATACCGATCAAGGAGTACTTGCATTTTGCACAATTTAAGTATGTGTTCAAAACTCAATAACAATTAATAAATGAATTTACTAAAAGATTATATAACATATTTAATAAAATTCTACATATATACTGAGAAGGAATGTGGTCTCACATGCATATTTTTGAACTTGTAGATATCATACAATCATCATCATATCATACAATCATACAATCTTATAAAAAGACCGTAAAATTTCACATGACATTCTAATATTGATTTGCCATATGAACTAATTCTTACCAAAATTAAATCACTTTATTCGTTAATATAAGTATTTGCGAATTAATAAAATTTCTTCATTAAAATTTTGATTTCTAATGATCAAGAAATAAAAGATAAATTATAATCAAAAATTATTTTGAGAATGATAAAGAATCATTATGATAACTTTGTTGGAAGATTATCCAAATGTTTTCTAAAAGTACGAGAGCTTTAATTAATACTTATATTAACATGAATTTTTTTCATTAAAAACACTATATGTTCTAAAATTTGTTAAAGTGCCCATGTGTTACCCACATGTGAGTTGTCCCACATCGGAGAAAGAGAAGAGTATGCATCACTTTATATACTCAATGAGTAACTCCTACTATTACCAATTGGTTTTAGTAGTGAACCTTCTTTGGGTTTATGAGTGGATTACTTCTTCTCCTCCTTGTTTAGGTTGCCCAGACCCATTTTCTAAATTCTATCAAAATTCTCTATCTATTTCCTAAGAAATTTTATAAAGTTATACTGATAATGTATAATTGCATCTTTATCTAAAATTTATATTTGTATATATACTTTTATACTAACAACTACGTGCATTGCACGAGTTTTTATACTAGTTCATAAATAATCATAAACAAATTATATTTCTCACTTTAAATAAAGTTTTTTTAGGAACATCTAAATGGAACGAAAGCAGAATCGGTCCTATAAGAGGACAAGATGGGCCTATGCCCCGGGTCCATAAAAAAATGAGGGTTTAGTATTTAATAGTTAACGGAGGCACTATATGCTTAGTAATTAGCATATGTTTCCTTCTCATTATTTCCAAATCCATATCTCATCTATTCCCATCCCTATGTGTTAGGAATTAGCAAGGAGTAATTCATGAACATCTACTTGCCACGATATTTTTAATTTTAATTGGAAGTACTTTTCTTGTAATCTTGTTCATTGCAAGACAAACTTACATGATTGAAATTAATGTGGAAAAAACGAAACTAGATGTGGTCATTGCTCAGCATTAACAAATTGTGTCTCAATTACTGTCCGTATTATAAATTATCAATTGTTATTTTCTCTCATTTTAAATGGGCTAAAAATTAATACTTGTTTGGTTTCATACTATAATGCCCTAGGTTAAAATGACTAATTTATAATGGCTTACGTCATGCTTGTGTGATAAGATACAGACTTGTTGAGTTAGTGTTAGTCCCACTTAGGTTTTTCGTTGCAGGAATTACTCATAATCTTTCTAGAGTTGAGGGACTCTTTGGTCGCGCTCTCCTTTATGGGTATCAGTTCCTGTCTTCCTTCACTCCCCATACCCTACTCGATCACGGTTTAGTATTTACAATGGGTATGATGTTGAGGTTGCATACATCCTAGAAGATGGGCATTGTATTCACACTGATGCAACCATGGGGAGATAAGCTAGAAACCTTAAGGTTCTTGTTCTCTTGTATCCTTTTTTTGATTTTGGGTAATACAAAAAATTTTTCCTCAAAATTACTACTCCCTCCGAATCAGTTTAGATGTCTCATTTGGGATTTCACGGATTTTAAGGGTTGAGTGGAGTCTATTAAAAAGGTGGTAGTTGGGTATTTTAATTGATTAAATTAATTGTAAAGGTGGTAGTTGGGTATTGGGAATTGGAAAAATGAGGGTATTTAGGTAAAAAAAGGATAGACAAAAAAGGAAATGGGACAATTGGTATGGTTTTGCCAAATAAGAAAATGGGACATCTAAACTGATTCGGAGGGAGTATAATATTAAATGCTCACTCCGTTCTTTTTTGTTTTCCTTGTTTACTGTTTGAACAGTTTTCAAAGTAAATATTAAACCTCTATATTTTTAAATACACATAATAAAAATTTATTATAAAAAATACATAATAAAAAAATATACATTAAGACGAATTTAACGAGAATTCGCATGGACATATTATATCTTCTAAATATGTGTTAAAATTATTAATCAAAATTTTTTCTCCTTAAAATGAAATTTCCAAACGTGAAGAACATTAAAAAAACATTTAGAAAAAGCAAAGCCTGATTATTCCAAATTACAGCCTTAGCCGCCCCTTAGGGAACTCAACCATATGGAATGTAATAATTGGACAATGCTTAATTAATTACGTCGCATGATTTTGACAATGTGTACATATCTGTCAAATATTTTTGAAAATTATTAGAAAATCCTCATAAATTACGATGATTAATAAAATAAAAGACAAAAAATATATTAATAAAATAAGTAAAATACAAAAAGATAAATTCTCAATTTAATAAATGCCAGCCAAACAAATCCTTTCACATGGGTGTGATTTGTCAAGTTGCCAAATAATAGTTATTAACCTAAAGGTGCTCAAAAATTATCAATATAAGTTTATTCTGACAATATTTGATGTTTCTATTTATTTAAATAAGGTATTATAAAGACATGATTTTATTACATTTTACTTATATTTTCCTAACTTACAAACTAATTTTCAAATTTGAATATTTCTATACCTAAAAAAATACTACACTAATATTTTCTAAAACTCATGCACATAATAATGTGTAAATTGGGATCTATATTGCAAAAATACTGTATATGAAGTTAAAAAATTTAACTTTCTAAATTTTAACATATTTATTCCTATCAAATAACATTAATTGAAAATATTATTAATTTATTATTTGTTTTGTTCTATGAATGGTTGTAATAGAAATAAAGTAAAAAAATTTGAATATAAAATCGAGATATTAATACACATCTTTAATTCTTCTTGCTTTTTATATATATCATCTAGAAAATATTAAATATCTAATCCACTTATCAAATATACTATTAATTATACTTCCTCTAAATCATTTTAGATGTCCCATTTTCTTATTTGGCAAAATCATATCAATTGTCTCATTTCCTTTTTTGTCTATCTTTTTTTTTTACCTAAATACCCCACTTTTTCAATTCCCAATACCCAACTATCACCTTTACAATTAATTTAATCAATTAAAATATACAACTACCACATTTTTAATGGACCCCACACCACCCTTAATAACCGTGAAAACCCAAATGGAACATCTAAAATGATTCGGAGCGAGTATATCATGTCTATTGAGTGTACACTATATATGATTTAGCAAAATTAAGGAAACATAACTACATAAAGAGCACTTCACATTATATATTCAATAGTCTCACATAATAATGGTACAACTAAAAGTATAAATTTAGCTAAAAGAAACAAAATAAATGCATAATAAAACTATTTTACATCAGATAAATTCAGTAATATCAGTATAAAATACAGTTTAAAATAAACTATTATTTTTATAAAACTAGGGTAACATTAAATTTTGGCTTGAAAACTAATTATCAAGTGCTTTTTTGATTGTTAACCAATAATAAAAACACAAAATTCAAAAGTCAATCAAAAAGAAAATATACATTTGCAAAACACTTTGAGCTCTTTTCTACTCTATAAGGCAACACAAATTCTTACTTGAGAATGTCATTAGCGTCTAAAATGGGCCAACCCATTATTACTTAAAAACAACCACCAGAAAAATGCGTCGTTTAATCTTATTTGGAGTTGGTGTTATAACCTATTGAAGTTGGTATTATAATCTGTTAGAGCTGGTATTATGACCTATTAAAGTTGGTATCTCCAAATAGGTTATATACCAACTCTAATAGGTTATAACACCAACTCCAAATACCAACTTTTAATTGGTTATAATACTAACTTTAATAGGTTAAAACACCAACTTCAAATAAAGTCAAACGCGTGCGTCAGTTTTTAGATTTTAATTTTTTTCTTGTTTTTAAATATTTGGCCTGAGGCTGAAGAGCGGTCTCTTATAAAGATGGTCGCTCAGGCGAGGCGCTGTAAAGGCAATTTAGATCTTTTCAAGAAACAATAGATTGAGTTATTAGTGAAGAAGATTAAGAAATTATTGAGACTCTTATCCTCTTGGCACCTTACGTGGTGGAATGGTGTTGGGCTAACGATGATATATAATCTACTCAAATATGATAAGCAAATGATAGGAAGTGAAAAGGGGATGAAATATTGGGAAAAGTCTTGTTTTTTTAGAAGGGAAAAGATAAGAAACGAAAGAGAAATAATATTTTTATTTTAAATTTGTTCGTTTCAAATTTCTACTATACAAAAAATGTTATTTATATATCTAAACAAATAATGTTAGATATGTTTAAAACTATCTCTATTTCGCTACAAATCGTATTCAAATAAAGTGTAAATAAACAGATATGATTGATGAAAACTACGCATTGTTAGACTTTTATATCTCTAAATCTAGCTTTTATTCTTATTGGGAATGTGAACGACTTTTAAAAAAAGTTACCTAAAACCTAGCTACATATTGTACTTTTAATTTTAGGCTAAAATTGTTTAACTGAATTTATTTTTACTTAACTAATTTCTTTTTATTGAATATATAGAATGTAGTTTTATATATTTTGTTTTTCCCTCTAATACAGAGCAGACTAGTGATTAGGTAAGATTTTACTTATAATATTGTACCTCTAAATTTTGAGTAATTACATATATCTAGGTGCAAGATATTTATATTAGATATGTAATAATTAGAATCCAAGATATATCATAATAATTAGCCTTAAACTTAAAATGTGTTATTAGCTTGTAATGAAAATGTGTTATTAGCTTGTAATGAAAAGTTATGAATAAAAAAAAAAATTCTATGATTAAAATTTTATTTCCATAGAAATGCCATAAAGATTATTATAGGGAGTACATATCATGAAAATTTATGCTAAAAATTATTTTCAATACCATCAATTAGTAATGAAAATTAAACAGGTGTACTGAGAATGTATAAAAACTACTTCTTCCGTTTTGAAATAATCGATTATGTGTACTATTCATCGTTCAAGCTTATTTTACATATTGCAACTAATAAGTAAGTAAAAATATAGTCAAGTAAGATCTTGTTTAAATTGTCTAATCGCATAATTTATAATATTAACTTTTTATAATTTTTAGATTTATATAATTCAACATATAACTAAACAAAATAAAACATTGTAATACGTAAAAAATGAAATGTATCAAATATAATAGAAAATTATTCACAACCTACATAAATGTCATAAATATATTTAATTATTAATTAATTATCACCTTATGACGAGAAAATTATTCGAAAAATAGATGTACCTAAGGCCTAAGCTGAATCCAATTAATGAAGGGCCCCACAAATCTGAATTATCTTTCGATATAAAAGAGGGACTGATGATTTTGAAATTGGAATGTAGTACACCTGATTTGCTTTACAGCTTGAGTGCTTCCCGAGCCAATGACATCTTATTTGGCAGTTGGCAGTTGTTACTTTACTATCAGTGGTGGCGGAACTAAAACATAATCAAATTACGTTTATAATAAATTAAAGAAAGAATTACCTAAAATAATTTAATATTTTCATGGAAAAATTGATATTAGTAATTCGACCTTTCGTTTATTCGCTGTGAATAATCTAATCTATAGATTATTTTTAATAATTCAACGTTTGCCCTTAGTTCGGTGTGAATAATCCAACCTTTATTTTAGTTTTCTAGCAACGTAACCTATTATTATTCATTATTAGTAATACGGTATGTTGCGGGCAAATTTATCACAAATGTTGAATTATTAGAAAATAATCAAAAGGTGGGATTATTCATAGCGGATGAGTGAAATGTTGGATTAGTAATGCCAATTTTTCCAATTTTCATGATTTTTCTACAATAACTCATTTATTGATTAACCATGCCCATGAATAATCTCTACTTTAGGGAATGTTTGCCTAGAGTAAACTTGGATAACCCCATGACCTATTATAGTAGGTATTTGACCAAAATAGTAAATTAAAAATTAATTTAAAATTTATGAAAATTCACATAAAAAATTTTAAATAATAAAAAATTATAAAATTTTTTAAACATTTTTTAACAGTTTTTTTTTGACATTTTACTATAATTTATCTTTTTTTAAAAAACTAAAGCTTGATATAGCAAGTCATCCGGTTACCGGGTTTACTAGAGGAAAATACCCCTTAAAGTGGAGATTATTCATGGTTCGTTAATGAATAAATGAGATTATTGTAGGAAAATCATAAATATGTTAAATTATTCTAGGTAATTTAAAATATTTTAAAAATGTGTTGAAATAAGGAGTTAGGCTTAAACCCAGATCAATGCATTCTCACAGCAAATTTATATCAACTTAATTAATGCATATATTAATATTTCTAGATATATAATTTTATACATAAGCAAAATATTACTCCCTCCATCCCATATAATTTGAAGTAAAGAGAAAGTTAGTGTTTTTTTATGAAAAAGGTAGATAATGGTAATAAATGAAAAGAGAGAAAGTGTGGTTGAAATTAAAAGAGAGTTAAAATATATAGATGGGATTAAAAAGTAATGGTGGGTCATAGTTCAAAAATAAAAATAATGCATATTCAGTGGTATGGACCAAAAAATAGAATATATTGCAAATTAGATGAGATAAAGAGAGTACACCTATAAGTTGATATTTTTGATTGACCTTCCATCCGCCCTTGGCCGCCTATTAGGTAGACAATAAAATCGTATGATTGATAGGAAAATAAGACCAGCTTCTCTTGATTGGATTCGATTTAACCTAGTTATAGTAAAATCTTATCTTACTTATCTAAATCTAAAATAGTACAAAAACATGTGTGATGCACATAGTGCATGCATTAATACTTCTATAGAGGTACATATTATTAGTATGATAGTTTTTCTAATCATCCATTTAGTGCATGTTTTTAATTTACAAAATAGGTAAATTTGTTGAAATATGCTTTATAATCTCTAAATTTGGCAACAATAATAAATATTTAGAGAATATATCGATCCGATTTCAATAAATTTACCTAATTGGTGATCTAAACCTATGCACTTGTTAAAAACACCGATAGTATAAAAATAATTTCTATATCATAATTATATATTATCGTTATCTAATTATATCTTAATAAATTATAATAATCCGGATAAAATATTTAGAACACATAATGGCTGAATGAATGAGTATATATATATATATATATATATATATATATATATATATATATATATATATATATATATATATATATATATATATAAATGAAAAATTTGAGAATGACAAGGTTTGGGTAGTCATTATTCTCAACTTAAACTACTTTAAATCTAATGGTGGAGTTTGATCCAAATCTAAATTTGAAATTTTTTGATTTGCTAAACAATAAATTTGAACCAATTACAATTTTCCAAATGAAATTATGATTTCCAAATATGGCATGAAGTATAACAAATTCTAAGTCAGGTAAATAGATTTACCATTACAAAAATCATATAAATACTCTAAGTTAACTACATTTTTAAACTGCAAAGTTATCAAATTCAAAATTAGGTAGCAGTGAATCTCTTGTGCAATGGCCGCTCATGTACAACATTCACCTGCCAGCCAAGTAAATTTTTCAAAAATTAAAAAGCTCATTCCAAGATGTAAAATGCTCAATTTTAATACTTAAATCAGATGAAGAGAAATAAAATACGCCAAATCAAAATAAATTTATGGTATGTTTGGCAATTTGGAATTCATTTCCAATATTTAATTGGTCAAAATACTATATTTGGCAAATCTTGAATTTGAAAATGTTGGAATTGAGTCAATTCCATGGAATTCCAACAACAATGTAAAATAGGTAAAGTATCAAAATTTGCAAATTCTATGTATACAGGTGTCATTTACAATTCTTGAATTTGAATACAAAATTTAAATTCTCTATTTTCAAATAAATTCTATGTTCTCAAATACTACCTTAAAGTACATATTTTTTTGTTAAATTGTATTTGAAAAATATATTTTGTTAATTTTGTATGCTTTAAAATCATTAGTACAATATCACAACGATAAAGTTTGATAAAAATCTGATCCGCATCCGACTCTGTTGGAGGTCCGAGAGTCCGAGTCGGGGCATACTTGGAGTATGCATAATTTGACTATGAGTGGAAGTGGACTAAAAAAGGTCCGACTATTATCCGGAGCAAAGTCGGAGTATATATATCCGAGCCAAGTCCGACCCATTGCCATCCCTATAGTCAAGTGAGATCCCGTTTTCTCAATGCAACGCTTATTAATATTGACTTTTATAATTATTAGTTAAGAATAATTAAAAATATTAAAAATTAAAATATTAGGTGGACAAATGGGAAAAAACTACTAATTGAGATTACTAACTTGAATAGGATTAAGTAATAGTATTATGAAAACTAGAAGTTGAGTTTTAGCCACGTCAAAAGTTGAAACCTATACAAGGCAAAACAAATGCTAGAAGTAGGGATGGGCATGCATGGGTCTTGGACCCTAAGGGTCTAGACCCGACCCGACCCTAATTTTAAGGGTCTGGGTCCACTTTTTTTGGACTCTATGGATCCGGGTCGAATTTGGGTCCATGACCTTGGGGTTTGAGTCCGGGTCCGGATCTTCACATCTGAGACCCAGATTCGACCCAGATCCGACCCATAGACCCAATTACATCTTTTTTTTAAAAAATTATATATTAGATATTATGTGTATTTAATTGCTTGATTTTAAATTTTGTTATATTTTTTAACATTGCGTTATTTTGAACTTTATCGGTTCATGTAATTTAAAATTTGGCCGTTGTATCAATACTTTAAAAATTATAGATTTGATAAATATTTCGTTATAAGAACTTGAATGTTGAAAACTTCATATGTTTCGCTCAATTAGTATAAAGTATTAGAAGATCCTCGTTAGTCGAAAATATTTAAATAATTTTATGCAAATGGTCGAAAATTGCACTTCATAATATACTTTTTAAAAAATTTTAGGAAAAAAAAAAAAAGTGTGTTGGACCCAGATCCAGACCCTAAGGATCTGGATCCAGGTCCAAAATTTTTAGACCCTACGGATCCGGGTCCGGGTTCGGGTCCAATAAAAAAATTAGGGTCTGAATCTGGGTCTTGCTGGACCCGACCCAGATCCAACCCATGCCCATCCCTAGCTAGAAGATACTTAACCAATTATGCTACTCCCTTCATTTTTTTCCATCGTTACTTTTTACACAACTTTTAAAATAGTTTTTAAGCTATAACATTTTTAAATATAAATCATAAAGAAATCATAAAAAATATATAATACGCGATAAGACGAATAAAATATTTTACATGAATATATTTTAAGTTCCATGAAAGCTTAGTCAATTTTTTTGTCTCTTTCGTGGTGAAATATTTAATTATAAGCTTGTCTTTCATGAGACCATTTACAATCCCAAAAACCCATTTCTAAATCTTTAATTGATCACTTAAAAATTAATTATAAGAAACCACTTTAACACATTTAATATACATTGGTCAATTCAATATAAATGATCTCACCATAAGACGATCTCATTTTTGTTTAATTATAGTTCAACTTAATGATTGACCATTTTAAAATGAGAAAAACCGACTCATGGAGACATAGAAATTATTGTTTAAATATTAATTATTATTTTAAATTAATAAAATTCAAAATTTTTTTTTATGGGTATTAGGCTAAATAATTCCTATAGGCAATGAGAAAATATATTTCTTTGTGACCTACGAAAAAATTAATTATAATTTCTTATTGTCTATAGGAATTATTTAGCCTGATACCTTCGCGTAAAATAAAAAATAAAAAATAAAAAATTTGATAGTCCAATGTTAATACTTCACCCTCTTAATTTGTGGTGATTAATTATTGATTTATAAGTTAAAACATAGTCAAGTGAGATTTTTTTTGATTCATCTTATTGCAACAATAATTAATTAATACTCCAATTCTCTATAATTGTCCACTTTCCTTTTGTGTAAATTTAACGTATTTGTACACTTTCCTTTTTTTTGGCATGTAATTTTTTTTCCTAAATACTCTATGTTCACATAAGTAAAATCATAATACCCCCAATTACGCTACTTAAAATACTCCAACTACCATCTTAACAATTAATATAATCACTTAAAATACCCCAACTACCCACTTTTAGATGGTCCCTACAATACTCAATATGCGTGTCTAAAGAAAGTGGACAAATATAGTGAATTGGAGGGAGTATTAAATTTTTTATTTTTAATTATACGTAATTAGAGATATTAAAAATTGAATTATTGTACTCCCTCCTATTCAAAATAATTGTCCACTTTGGGTTGGACACGAATTTTAAGAAAATGATAGTTGGGGTATTTTAAGTGATTATAATAATTGTAAATGTAGTAGTTGGGGTATTTAAGTGATTATAATAATTGAAAAGGTGATAGATGAGGTATTTTGAATAATATAAGTTGGGGTAGTTGGGGGTATTTAGGTAAAAAATCTTTGCCAAAAATAGAAAGTGGACAATTATAATGACTTGACTAATAAAGAAAGTAGACAATAATTTTGAATAAGAGAGAGTATTAAACTGCCAAAAAAGACAAATGTTGCAAGTATTTTGAAATATCAAGAAAGTGACATAGCCTAACTCCCCTTACCCCTACCATTATTTTTCAATGCAAGGCAAATGGCTAGCACCTTTGTTATAATGCTCTCACTCAAACCTTCCAAAACACCAAAACACTTAACTTCATAAAATAATTATTATATTTTTGCGCCTTAAAAACTCAAGAAAAAAATGAGTCCAATTGAAAATCCTTTGATTAATTCAAACCCAAAAACAATGAAAATGGTAGAAAAAGAAATGAATTTCAATGAAACCTTTTTTATAACCCATGGAAACCCAATTTTAACAGTTGAAGATTCTCATCCATTAAGACCTTTTTTTGAAACTTGGAATGATAAAATATTTTCTAAGAAACCAAAGGCTATTCTTGTTATTTCAGGTCATTGGGAAACTGATTTTCCTTCTGTTAATGCTGTTGATATTAATGATACTATTCATGATTTTGATGATTACCCTGATGCTATGTACCAGGTCATTCTCTATCCTATATCCTCTTTTACTTGTTTCTGTATAAATATACTCCCTCCCTTTTCATTTGTTCTTCCCATTTGGAATCTGGGAAGAAACCAATATAAACTATAATTACAAAATAGATACTATGAGAGTTGAGTAAAATAATATAAAAAATAAAGGTTCTATTGATTAAAGTGTAAGTGTAATAATATCATTAAATTTCATTGGGTGTATGTAAAGTAAATGCATTGGGAATTAACATGTAAATTAATTTTTATAGATTAGAGTGTAAGTGTAATAATTTCCTTGAATTCTATTGGTTACTAAAATAGAAAGATTCTAAATGGGAAGAACTTTTAAAAATTTCCAAATGGGGAAAGTGAGAAGAACATATGAAAACAGAGGGAGTATAATATATTGAGGTCTTAACCATCGGTTTAAGTTGATGGTTGAGTTGGTTTCTTGAAATGTTATCAGAACCGATGGTTGAGGGCTCGGGACATGTTATACTTCATTTGTTTTCGTAAGAGTATATAATATATTCTGATAGGATTTAGAAAATGGTACACTTTCATTCAACATAAAGGGTACACTTTCATTCAAATAATAAATTTGAATAAAAATTCTTTTTCCGTCTCAATTAATAATTCTTAAATTTACTATTTTAATGACACACAAAAACTCATTTATTCTCTATTATAGAATTTAGAAAATGAGCCTGGGCAACCCAAACAAGGAAGAGAAGAAGTAGTCCACTCATAAACCCAAAGAAGGTTCACTACTAAAACCAATTGGTAATAGTAGGAGTTACTCCTTGAATATATAAAGTGATGCATACTCTTCTCTTTCTCCGATGTGGGGCAACTCACATGTGGGTAACACATGGTCACTTCAACATATTCTGGCCTTAAGCATCGACTTAAGTTGATAGTTGAGTTGGTTCTTTAAAATGATATCAAAATCGATGATTGAGGGCCCAAGATATATTATATACTTTAACACTTTCTCCCCTCTTTATTTTTTATTTAATTTTACGAGCTGACAGTTTCACCGACTAAAACCTCCTTATATCGTTTATTATGTAGATACTTTTTTCTTTTTTTACTTGCACTCGTTATAAACATCTTTTTACACAGTTTAATGTGTTTGTTGGATTGTTTATATCTAGAATTGTATACAATTAAAAACTTTAAAATTTAATATTACAAAAATATCTAACGAGACAAATGAAATAAGATTTCACAAAACTATGTTTTTTCTTCGTATAATAGCCGCAATATGTAAAATATCATAGGATGGTGAACAATGTAAAATTTAGTTGGATGCAAGTAAACCAGAAAATGTAAATTATATTGCAAAATAGAAATTGTTGAATTATACAAATCTAAAAATTATAAAAAGTTAATATTATGAAAGTATGCAAATAGATAATTCAAACAAGATCTCACTTGACTATATTTTTACTTACACATTAGTCACAATATATAAAATAAGGTTGAACGATGAATAGTATACATAATCAAAATGTAGCGAGTATTTCAAAACAGAGGAAGTATTATCCAAAAAAGTGTAAATAAGGACCTTTCCTTTTGTTTTTTTATCAAAAATAAATATCTGAGTATAAAATATTAATTGAACTCATAAGTTGTCTAATTGTCTAATTTGACTATTTCTTAAAAAATAAATAAAATTGAAGTACATAGTAAGTGGTTGTGGTAAAATAAAAATAAATAAAATAAAAAGTAGCTATATTAATATTGTCCTCATTTTTCACCATCTCTAATATTGACTTACTCGAGCCTTCAATCCTTTTTTATTTGAATATAAATTTTTTACTAAGTGTGGGGTATATTTTCTCTATTTGATTATAGTGTCTTCGTTTTCAAATGCTTTTCTTAAATAGAATTTACGAATATTACTGTCAAACTTTAATTATGATTTGTCATCGATCTATATGAAAAAACATATTCATGTGTGATTTTGATAGATTCGAGTCAATGTATAGTATCTAAATATCAAATTTTTAAAAACTCATAATTAAAGTTATTTGACTTATAAGTTTGAATAGGAATCTGCCAAAAAAGTGAATGGAAAGAACATATGAAAACAAAAGGAGTATTTGCTATACATTTCGATTCGTTTTAAATACTTGCTAAAAAATAACTAAACAAATGTCTATTTTTCCCTTATTTTGTCTTTTTTTTCATCACTCTTGTACTAAAAAGAATTTACCATCTTTTGGATTATAGTTTAAGCTGAGGGAATTAATGTGAGGATTAGATGTAATTCGATTACTGAACTTTACCCGAGTAAACGATACTTATTACTCAAACCAGGGACGGACCTAGAAAAAAAAATTGATGTCTCTTGTAGTTGTCGCGCTTTAAACCACAAACCTAATAGTTTAAAGACAACTATCCAACCAACTCAGCCCCACATACTCAGGGCTGACTCTAGATATTTTGGGGCCCTGAGCGAAATTTATAATATATGAACCTTCTACAACTATTAATTTTACTTTTTTGACATGGGGTCTTGTGCGACGGCCCCCTATTGCCCACTCTTAGGGCCGGCCCTGCACATACTCTAATATTTCTATTTTTTTTTTTCAAATTTAAGTTATGTGACATGACTACCATGACACCCCTTTCCTCCGCAACTAACTCCAACTGAAACAAGACCCGATTGATCTCATGATCGATTTGTTTCAAAACCATATTTTTTGAGTGCATATTATATCTAAACAAATTAAAACTTTGCATATTCCAGTTGAAATACCCAGCTCCAGGGTCAATAGAATTGGCAAAAAGAGTGGAAGAAATACTGACAAAATCAGGGTACAAAACAGTAAACATGGATAAGAAACGAGGACTAGATCATGGTGCATGGGTACCATTAATGCACATGTATCCCAAAGCAGACATCCCAGTTTGTCAACTATCAGTTCAACCCAAGTTAAGTGGCACATACCATTATAATTTGGGAAGAGCTTTGGCTCCTTTGAAACAAGAAGGTGTACTTATTATTGGTTCTGGAAGTGCTACTCATCCTTTGGATGAAACCCCTCATTTTCATAATGGGGTTGCTCCTTGGGCTCATGACTTTCATTCTTGGCTTCATTCTGCTCTTATTAATCGAAGGTAACACTTTTTTTGGCACTTTTATGTGTTGGAAGGCCATTCTCGAGCCGGGGATCACTCTTTGATCGCACTCTCCTTTATGGGTATGAGTTGTCGTCGCTTTTCCCTCCTCAGACCCTGATCATAGTTTGCTATTGTCAAGGAACCAACTCAACCAAAAGCTTAAGCTGATGGTTGAGGCCCCAAGATATGTTATATACTCTAACATAATGATATATAACATATCTTGGGGCTTCAACCAAAAGCTTAAGCTGATGGTTGAGGCCACAAGATATGTTATATACTCTAACAGCTATGAGCGGGATACACTGGGCATGATATGTTCCCTTCTATTTAGTTCAGTGTAGTTCCTGACAGTTTTTGGACCCTAGGCGAAAAATAAAAAAGGCCCCTTATATATATAAAGTTTCAGTTATTTTTTTCTCTAACTATGTAGTTCAGTAGTTATACGCGTAACTGAAAAACCTAATGCTTGAATCTATGTTAGAAGCTACTTATTCAAATACTGATTTTTAATTATAAGGATTAACTCAAAATTTGAGCCCCTTCATGATCTAGGCCTAGGCGATTGCATTTCAAAACTACCCTCAGGAACAACGCTGGTATTCACTCTAAGTGTCTCATTTACTTATTGAGTTAATTCACTCTAAATGTTTCATTATTATTTTGGATATGTTAAATTTACTAATTTACCCTTACTAAACTTAACATTTTTACACCTTTACACTTACTAATCTCACTTTAGCCCTAACAAAATTTTACAACACTACACTCTTTGTGTTTCACATGTGGTCCCAATCTTTTGACCTCCTCAAATGGAACGCTTAACGTGAATAAGAGTGAGTATTAAAAAATATGCAATGACGCAAATAAACTAAAATTTACGTGAGTTTTTTTAGCTGTAATATTTAAAATACTATTGAATGAACAACAATGTAAAAACCGGTTTAAGTACAAGTAAAAATGAATAGAGAAAACATAATACTTTTACGTTTAGAGTCTGAAATTAGAAAATAAAAATTTAGACGATCAGAGATATATCAAGCAAAATTATTATAAAAAAATGTTATTAAAAAAATTTACCCCCTTGTTTTTGTTACTCTAATTGTTACTAATCGCGATCTCAATTCGATTAAATCAATTGGGGAAGCAATATGTTAATATTAATAGCAATTTTAAAAGAACAACGTGAAATTCTCTTCAGTTTTAATCAATTATGGAGTACAGGGCTGGCCTTAAGAGTGGGCGAGAGGGATCATTGTCTAGGGCCTCATGTCAAAAAAGCAAAATTAACAGTCGTAGAAGGGTCAATATAGGTAATAAATTGCAAAGAAAAAAGACCTCAATGAGTTATTTTGCCCTGGGCCTCAAAATATCTAGAGCTGGCCCTAACGGAGTAGTGGCCGAAGAGTTTGGTGGCTTCCTAGTTTCTAGCCCCTCCCGCTATTGTCCAACATTGATGGGTTTATGATAAAATTCAATATGGGCTTTGTTGATGGTAATATTTTGTTGGAAACTTATGCTTGTGTAATATATACGCATTTCAAAAAGATTTATCACTCAAATACTTAAATTGGACAGTTTTATGATAATATTAATACTATTGGCTGATCTATTTATATTTAGTTTGTTAAGATTATCGTTACAAATTTAAAATAATTAATTAGAAAAATAAGATAATTATTTAGACCCGCTTCAAAGTGAAACAATATCTATTAGAAAAATAAACTAATTATATAAATATGTTTCAAAATGAGACGATCTCATATAATACCAACTGATCACTTTTTGCTTCTCCTAGTGGCTGTAGTTCCCCTAAAATTTTAACCATTACTCCCATTAAAAATTTAATAGTTTGGAAAAAGACATACCAATAATTATTTATAAAACATACCACTAATTATTTATAAAAAATAGGAAAAATTACCTAGAATAATCCAAACTATTCACGATTTTCCTACAATAATTTCACCTATTGATTAACCATGAATAATCCCAACTTTGAGGGGCATTTTCCTAGTGTAAATCCGGTGATCGAATGACTTGCTATAACAAGTTTTATTTTTTTTTTAAAAAGATAAATTGAAATAAAATGTCGAAAAACATGTTAATAAAAAATTTATGATTTTTTTATTATTTAGAATTTTTTATGTAAATTTTCAAAAATGTTTTCTAATATATATTAATATTTAATTTATTTTTTTGGTGCATTAACTACTATAGCAGGTCATCGGGTTATCCAAGTTTACTCTAGGAAAATGCCCCTCAAAGTTGAAATTATTCATGATTAATCAATAGGTGGGATTATTGTAGGAAAATCATGAATAGTTTAGATTATTCTAAGTAATTTTTCCTAAAAATATGAAACGATGAATTTGATTAAACCTAATTTGAATACTGGTCTCTCTTTGTGTTTATGAGATTGCTATCAATATTAACATGTGAGTATTGATAGGCTCTCAGGTACAGTATGTCCTTCCCTTACCCATTCCATCTAAAATATGCATACTCACCACCTACCCATAACTTACGAATAAAATTAATATCCTTAATTTTTGTTAATAATTTTCAATAAAAATACACAAAATATATAATGTAGAACATCATAGATATGAGGCGGGCGAATTTGACCAGTTGAGTGGGTATGAGGCGGAGTGTATAGATATAGAGCAGGGTAGATGGATATATGGAGCAGAGCGGATGGATATGAGGCGGATAAGACCTCATACTTGTCACTTACCACTACCCTTGGCATTTAAAATTTTTATACTCAATCTTATCCACTCATAACCACCAATTCCATGCTCATACCCGCCCCAACTTAGGCGGATGCTATTCGAAATCAGTATCGCCTTTTCATCCCTAGTTTTGAAGGGAAATCTCATTATCGATATCAATCTTAAAAGGACAAAGAAATAATATAAAAGTAAGCATTATATACTGTTAGAGTATATATATAACATATCTTGAGGCCTAAACCATCAGCTTAAGCTTTTAATTGAGTTGGTTCCTTAACATGGTATATACTATTAGAGTATATAGTAAAGAAATATGCGCGCAGTCAAGAAAACCCCTCAACTGAAATCTACACCTAGTAGGAGTCGAACTCTAAACCTCCGGTCGAACTCTAAACCTCCGGTCGAACTCTAAACCTTCTGCTACACATGCAGATGTTCATCCACTGAGCCACAAGCGCTTTTGTTATACCATGATATATAACATATCCTAAATCATTTCTTATGTTCAATTTCAGGATTGAAGAAGTGAACACATATGAAAGCAAAGCACCAAATTGGGAATTAGCACATCCATACCCAGAACATTTTTATCCTTTGCACATTGTCATGGGTGCAGCTGGAGATAATTGGAAGGCAGAGCTTATTCATAGCAGTTGGGACCATGGTACCTTATATCATGGTGCCTACAAGTTCACTTCCAACTAAATATTATTTCATGTTTAATTATTATTGTTCATGCATTTATCATATTTGTTTCTCCATTAATTAAGATCCTTGTAAATTAAATGATGAATAATTAGATCACAAGTGTGCATTATATTATCATTGTGCCATTTCATGTCTTTTTAATTCACAAGTTTGGGATTTCTCAATTGTAATATTTTGTTCAATAATATTATTATTGAATTTGTTTTATTATATTTAATTCATCATTACAAGGATGACATGTGTTGCACCGCACTTTTAATTTAAAAGGAACTTATTGCAAGACCATAATAGATTATGTTGAAAGATTATATTTTATTAGAGAATTAAAGAGATGTTTGCTAACATAAAAGTTAGATAGACTAGTACTGCTAATTAATACCAATTGGTTTTAAGATTATAAGTCATCAAATGTGTGCGTAATTAATTTTTCTCTTGCATGAGTGTACAGGGTAATTAAATAACAAAATTTCAAGAGTGTATAACATATCTAAGGGTTTCAACTATTAGCTTAGATTTTAATTGAGTTGTTCCCTTGAAAGCTTCAATAATGTCTTATTACATGCTCCAATAAACATTTGTATAAATCATATACCGCATTTTCTTAGGTCGACTACAACTCTTCTTTTTATCAATCGTGATATTTTTCAACATTTTTCGTTTCTAAGCTAGACTTTTGTATAATTCAACAATGCAACACCAATCATTCAAGAAAATTTCCTATCTCTAATCTTATCCATCTTAGTGACCCACATATCTATCTTTACATTTGTTTCACTGCTATTTTTATCTTATGTTTGTATAGTTTTTTAATTGACCAAAACATTGGTGATCTCTAAGAATCAAATTAGAGATATAACTAGTTGGGGACGCCCAATTTGTCCTAGACTTTATCAGTAGTTATCTTTGCCATGATGTTTAAGCTTTTATGATTACTATTTTATTAGCCCTTTATTCTTGTCTTTCCTTATATACCATTCCATGCTTTTCGTCTTTGCCTTTGGTGTGTCCTACATCTCAATTAAGGTATTTTTCGAGCCGTTGATCTCTCTGCTCCCAACCTTCTAATTTATTTTTTTTTTGATAATTGTATGTTCACAAATTTTTATGTGAGACATTAGTCTATGGTTTGAATAGTCCAATTAATATAATTATTAGCTATGAACTCCTCTTTCTGAGGTTGTTCCACCGAAATAAAGTGTCTTACAATAATTGCTATTTCTATTTCAGGTGCTCTCTTAAGAGACCGTCTTTTGTAAAGACGACTCTCAAAAGTCCAGTCCATCTATATTTAGAGTTGTAACAATATATATTCAGAATTGGTCTGGGCTTTTGAGAATCGTCTTTACAAAAGACGGTCTCAAGTAAGAATTTGTGTTTCTATTTTTGTCATTAGAAACATGCTAGGAGCTTAAAGGCAAAGGAGATCCAGATGTTGAGCCCCTTCCAGAAATGGGCCTTGGGCGGCTACACCAATGGCCAAGACATAGTTTACACTCTTCTCCATCATAAACGCATGGGAACTTCCCATGATCAATAATCCAAAACAAAAATGTCCAAATTGTTAATCAAAATGTTATCCAGTGAAATCTGATTTAATTTATCTCAATACAAATTTTAGTAATATACAATTTTTTTCAATTTTTGATTATACACTAACGATTGAATTATTTTACCGACAAGTGTGCATAAATGAATTTAAATCACTTCTCAACAATTACGCAATATTAACACAACAATCTTTAAAATTTACTTTTATTTTATGTGTCTTGGAGCCAATTAGTTCTTTTTGGCTACACTTAGATACATTATACATCAAGGTAGTTAACACAAATTACGTAAGAACACAAATAAACTCTTGTTCAAGGGCCAAATTCATCAAAGGCCTCATTAGGAACAAGATCTCTCTTGTTTGAACTACATCATAACTACATTTAAACCAAAATACATTTACCACAAAAAATAAAAGGTACTCTTCTGTTCCATTCAGACTGTTAACATTGACTTTGGCTTTTAACATGAGCAGTTTTTGAGTCAATTATAACAATCTCAATGGAACAGAAGGATCGAGTAGAACTGTCTGAATCATCGGAAGTTGACTTTGGCTTGATAAGTCTTGCCGACACTCCAATAAGGAGGGACAACATTATAGGCAATTATAGTTTGACGAGTGGAGTAAGATTGAATTTTGAATGATAGAGATTGGCCTCCTAATTGAGCAAAGGCTTGATAGGAAGATCCCCAATTGTGGCTCATGCCTATCCACCCAGTTTTGCTTCCTTTTACCCACATTTTTGCTATGTCACCTGCACCACCTACATTCATAACAAAGGCTAATAGCCAATAGTTGTTGCCTTGGAAGCTAAATCTTATGCCTCCCTTTCTTGCACATGGAACCCTATAAAATAATACACATACATACAAGATAAATTAGCATCTCAAATGATACTATATTTACAAAGAATTAAAGCTTATATAAGCATAAATATTTGTGACAATTAAGCTATAATTATTTGAATGAGGCTGTTTGACAAATGACTATCGCTTGAATTTGTAAGTTAATGTTGTTTGACTGAATTGACTACTGACCAACTTTTTGTATGAGAAAGATTTAGTTAAAATTATTTGTGACCGGATATTGTCTACCACGTAAAACGTGGGTTGAAAACCAAAATTCAATAAAAAAAACACTATTCATATTAATTAGTTTTGTTTTGCTTAAAAGTCAAAATTTACAAGCCAATTTAAGAAATATGTGTTTGAATAAATATAAGAGTCAAAAGTTAAAAACCAACTAAAAATCAAACAAGCTAAATGTAGTTAAAAAAAATACTTGTACACTTTTGCCTTTATATATGAAGTATATTTTTATGTGTTGTGCCCTTATACTTAAAATGAACATTAGTAAAAGAGTGTTCAAAACTTCAAATATGCGAATAGTTTAATTCAATTATATAATTTATGATGGAGGGTCCAAATTAAGCATAGTGAGAGTCTACTAAAAATCATTAAATTGAATTTCCAAAAAAAAAAAAATCATTAAATTGGTGAAAATCAGTAATATTAATTTTTAGAGCATGTCATTTTTATAAAATACACGTGTTTTTGACTTTCAGTTTATTTAAAATTATTTAAAAACCACTTTTGATATGAATTACCGTAAATTTAATGTCTCCATTTATTTCAAGTTGTATAAATTTACCAAAATACCACTATATTATTTACTCAAAAAACTGAATATATGTTTATGATTTTTAATTTTTACCACTTCAATTGATTTTCACATAACCCGTTTTATAAACAAAAATGAAATATGAGCATATTAGTTGATTACCGGCGGTACTTGACCGGAACGATACCAGCCCTCCAAAATGCAATTTTCTTAAAGGCAGGCATAGATAAGTCGAAGTGGACCCGTGGTGGATTACACCAGCCACCGGCATTGCTAGGCTGAGCCCAGTTTGGTGGGCATAAATTCGTGGCGGTGACGGTAATTGACGTCGATCCGCCACCATAACCATAACCACCACCACCATTTGCGTTGCACCATTTTGAATCATAACACATTATTTGATAACAACTCCCACAACCATATCCATTGTTGAACAATACTGTGCTTAATGCTGCTGTACTTGTACCATACCCATTGTTGAACAAATTCCCATATCCACATGCTCCCCCTATTTATATAAACATGCATATTTATAAAATTCATAAATTTACTCATATTAAAGAAATGCTAGGAGAAAATCTTTAAAGAAATCAATTTATCAAAAGATCAAGCTGGTGGTTGATACATCAGGATATCTATACACTCTAACACGCCCCCTTACATGAGAACCATTTGAGTTTGAAATGTGGATGCAGCACAAGCATTTCTCATATCTGGCGCTAAATATTGCACTTTAAATGAGGAGTGATTGAAATTCGAACCTGAGATTTCTTATCTTGTTGGCTCTGATACCATGTTAAAGTATTAACTCAACCAAAAGCTTAAGTTGATAATTAAGGCCTAAAATATGTTATATACAAAAAGTTGTAAAAGTTGTGTTTCATTAAGTTAGTGATATTTGCTTTTTTTTTTTTAAATAACTTAGGCATAGGTATTGACTGATAGTGTTTATAATGTATTTAGAAACTTCAACCACCAGCTTAAAGTTTTGGTTAAGTTGATTTCATGACATGGAATTAGAAGCCAACATGACAACATATCAAACGTTTGAATCTCATTCGCCCCTCATTTTAAAATGGAATATTTAGAGGCATGCATCATGAGAACATGTGTTCCATCTACATTTGTAATCCAAATAACCCTCGTGTGAGAAGTGATAGAGTAAATAATATATCATGGGCTTTAACTCTAAACTTGAGTGTTTAGTTGAAGCCCAAGAACATGTTATATACTCTATCATCAACTAATCGATCATATTTATCCGACTAAATATTATAATGTAAATTAAAAGTAATATATTAACGATTTAGTGAATTACCCATAGTAGCAGACGCACTATCATCACCATAAAAAGTGGCATGAGCATAGCTCCATTTTGTTGGCTTGAAGTTAGGAGGATATGCATTTGATAACCTCGCTATTCCTATTAATATCAACAATCCTACACAAAATTGGATGCTACCTTGTGTTGCTAACCTTCCCAAAACAAAACCCATTGACACCTTTTAATTTAGCCCTTTATTTAAACTCTTTAAAAGTCTAGAGGAAGATGTACACAAAAAGAGAAAACAAAACTTTTGGATATCTTTAGTTACATGAAAATACAAGATTTATATACTAAGTTGAGAATCAAATATGTAGCTAAAGTATGGAACTTGAATCTTAGTGACTCCCACGATTAACTAGGTTGACATTACAAAAGAAAGTCTACATTCAAATATTTACATAACGTGTTGGCAAGTCTATGTTATGTACGTATGGTGTTGGTACGAAGAATATGGCATTATAAAATTGTTATTTAATAATATGCATGGGTATATAATTTGAGTGGAGATATATTATAACTAAATAATGGGCGGTTTAACTACCACATCTTATCTTTATCCAATGTAAACGTTGAAATATTGTTGATGAAGTTTGTTAATGTAACTAACACAATTAAAAATTTAAGGTGATAGTTGAGGTCTTGAGATATGTTATATAATAATCTAACATGAGTGGCGAATTTAGAATTTAAAATTATGGGTAGCATCAACGTGTTGAATTAAATTAATAAAAAAAATTCGGCAAAGTCTTATTTGTAAAATGATCAATCGAAATTTTTTTCATTATTTCAAATTGACCTGTAAGTAAATATCGAAATAATAATTGCATGTCACTGCCACTATAAAATAAAAAGGTCGATAAGCGATAAATGCCATCCACATCGCATCGTACAAAGTTATAAGTTACAAGTTACAACGAGATTAATGTTAAAATATATGAAAGTGAGGTCTTGTTTGAATCGTCTAATCGCTTACTTTTATAAAATTAACTTTTTATAATTTTTACATGTACATACATTTCAATATATAAATGATTAAAATAATATATTATATTGCGTAAAAACTTAAATATAGCAAGAATAGTGAAACGGAGGAAGTATATGGTAACAAAAATAGAAAATTATTTTTTTTATAAAATAACATGGGTAGCCTATGCTACCCAATGTTATAATGTAGATACGCCTATGATTATTGACTTATTGTAACATACCCCTTCACACGAGAGCTCATTGTGCTAGAAGTGTGGACGCGCATATATAGGCGTTGAATATTCTAGTTTAAATGATGAGTAGTTGAGATTTGAACCCGTTAGCTCTTGTCACGTTGGCTTCTGATACCATGCCAAGATGCTTATTTTGAAAAGTAAAATTTTTCGATACTTATATCGAGAATTTTTTTTTTAGAAAACTTACCAGGAACAATATATCCATAATTTTTTATTGATTTTCCTACAATAATCCAAGCTTTTGATTAACTATGAATAATCCTAATTTTAGGGTCACTTATCCAGGAACATTTTTGCGTAAATTGCGTAAATAGTGAGCGATTTTTGCAGGTTAATTGCTATAAAAATGGAATAATTAAATTTAGTAAAAGTTAAATGTTAAGATATAAAAGCTTATTTGATTTTTTTATTTTTTTATTTTGTAATTTTTCTATAATTTAATTTTGTTTTTACTTTTTTTATGCAAATTAAATGACTTGATGTATAAGTAAGAAGTTACCTTGGTGCATGCCTAGCAAACACCCCTAATAGTTGAGATTCATGTTTAATCAAAAGTTAAGATTAGTATAAAGAATCAATAAAAAATTAAGATTAGTCTAAGTAATTTTTTTTTGAAAAATAAGTTTTGTTTTTCAAATTTTCTAGCTGAAGAGAGTTGAAGAATGCTGCAAGGTAGAATTTTTGAAAGCTGTTGAGCTGTATTGTGGGCCAAGAGTACACTAGAGGGAGGAGTGGTCTGTAACATGGGCCTAGGGAAGTTTCTCTCAAATGCCTGCTATAAGGAAACAGCTGATATTGGATAACACGTCTTAGAATAAGACGCGGCCGAATATGGAGCCAATAAGCTTTTTTCATTTCTCTGAGTATTTTTCAATTTTACTCTTAAAGGTATCAATTTTGACCTTAAAGATATCAATTTCAACGTAAAGTGGTACTTAAATATGTCAATTAAAGTAAAAAATTTCAATTTGAACCTATAAGTCAACTTTAACGTTAAAGTGATCAATTTCTACCTAATATAATTGACAGTGATAGGTATGAAATTGTATGTTGTTATGTAGTTCATTTATTTTGTTGATAATTGATATAGTTAACATCATAACAAAAACAAGATAAGTTCATAATTGATGTATGCTGACACTGATAAGTAATGAATTGTATGTTGTTATGTAGTTCATTTATTTTGTTTATAATTGATATAGTTAACATCATAAAAAAGCAAGATAAAGTCATAATTGATGCATGTTTGATAATAATTGACAGTGATAAGTAATGAATTGTATGTTGTTATTTAAATTTTTTACTTTAATTGATATGTTTAAGTACTTTATGTTGAAATTGATATCTTTAAGGTCAATATTGATACATTTTAAGGTCCAAATTGAAAAATATCCAGAAAATGAAAAAAACCAAAAATTGAAATCTGGAGCGCGTGTGGTGCACGCGCCTGAGAATGGGCCGGCCCAATTATGGTCTTAGAATAAGACGGTCTTACACAAGTTTTTGTGATAAGGAAAACGGCTAGTCTCTTCAGAAAAAACGCACATAATTGATTGGGCCCATTGTTGTGCTTGTACCTAAACATTAATTCCATTGTTTCATTAATTGCATGAACCATTGTAGAGAATCATTGGTGTACTGCTGGGAGTATTTATACCTTTGGTTGCACCTCGGATAATTCCAAAGTTTATCAAACAAATCAGTTCGTGTTCAAATCATATATAAATAGATTTACAAATCTTGTATGAGATCAGGGGCGGACCCAGGATGTTGCACAATATTATAATATGTCTATTTTAATGTCTAATTTAGCAATATTTAATTTTTGCATTACTCGACAAAGCATGAGATATAATGGTGCATATAAAACGCCAAAAATAAATAAAAGTTCACCAACTTAGTAGCTGTTAACATGTCTCAAAATAAAGAAAACATTTTATCTCTAACAAAATTGTGAATTTCATTGTATTATCAACTAACCCGCAAAATTGTGAACTTATTTTATTTAACTTGTGTTATCAATTTACAATCATTATCATCAAGTATTAAAGAGTCGATAAACACAAAATTATACATGCACACATACACGCTGAAAACAGAGTCATAAAATTACATAAAAGTAGTTAATTAGTATCTTAAAAGAACTAATAAATGATCTTTATAAAATTCCAATTTAACGATTACAAATTTTACTTGAGATTGACGTGAGTCGTTGGAGAATTATCAGTACATTAGAGTCATAAAATTACATAAAAGTAGTTAATTAGTAAAGATTATAATCTTTTTAGCATTTGAACCAGGCAACAATATATGTCTGCTCCTATACGAGTCGGTATCACCGTGAGATATACCCCATACTTAATTATATATAGCCCAATAATAATTTTTCTTAGCATAATTCACCTTTTATAAGGACTCGTCTCACGATGGGATGGTCTCATACAAGAAAGGCTGAAATGGATTAGAGACTATCTAATACGAAATTAACTCGTTTAATTAATTGAATTTAAAATCACAACTCTAACTATATTAACCTTATTTCAACTAACTTGGGTCATTTTGGTTTTCCGTTACTAATGTAAAAATTAGAAGGCCAGAGAAAATACCCCTAAAACAAAAATTATTAATAGTACATACTTAAATATTTTAAATTTTAAAACTTTTTTTGTTTTTATTTTAGGGTTTTCAACATCTTGATTGTAAGGCTTGAACTTTAGAACCATGCATGATGCATGTGCATTGGGCCATTGGCTTTGCCTTAGACAAAGAAAACTTACAATCTGATTATTTGTGGACAAAAGTCAAAGTTTGACTGAACTAATAAATAATGAAAATTTACCTAGAATAATTCAACCTATTCGTGATTTTGTTACAATAATTCCACCTATTGATTAACCATGAATAATCCCAATTTTAAGGGGTATTTGCCTAGAGGTAGGATTATTGTCGGAAAATCACAAATAGGTTGAATTATTCTAGGCAATTTTTCCTATAAATAATATTTTTCTAATTTAGATTTTCCCGCTATTTGTTATGTTTGTATTTGAAACAAACAATTCATTTTAAAATATAGATTTTCTATTAAAATAAAAAAATAGATAATTTTCAAATTGAACTACTTTCAAAAGTAATGGTATAATTGGCTTTGAATTATTTTTAAAAAAAAAAAATTTCCAAATGCTAATATGAGCCTAAACACAACATAAGAATAAATATATAAGAAAAGTGTACATAACCAACAAATTCATTGATCATATCACACAATTACAAAGTGATTACAAAATGAACAACTTTAAATACTACTACTTATTCATCTATTCCATTATATTTGTTACACAACATTTGAACTTATATTTTAATATACATTTTGTAGCAAATTAAACGAAATAGATAAGTATGAGTATATGTACTAGTAAAGCAATACAAATATACAACCAAAGCTCCTTTGAGCCAAACTTAAAAAAATCAAATATATAAATAACACTCCAATTATGGAGTGTTTGAAGTATAAATATAAAAATAAGATCCCTAACCCATTAATTGATTAATTTTAATTTATTTTCCTGCAATTCTTTCTAACCTCACCATTGTTTCCGGTGAGTGGCTTAATATCTCCCATTTTAATCATGGCCGTGACAAAATCAGCAGTAAACCGAGCAGGATTAGTGCTATAAGTTTGTACAAGCGCATTTGTAGAGCCACCACTAAACAGTTGTTGATCCGAATGTAAAAGTCCCTTTTGACTGATAAGATCCTTATAGTAGAGATTATCAAAATTATTTGGGGTTTGGACGTCTAAGGGTGCTAAATTGGCATTGCCCGTGTTACTCGCTCTTGGACAAGTTGCTTGTCTCGTTTTTGCGAATGATGCATCTATGTTGCTTTCGTTGTAAATACGAGTCCTAAAAGTAACGCATGTTGCTTGTCCAATTGTGTGAGCGCCTGATATTTCAATTGATTGTTAGTAAATCAACTTAAAAATCAAGAATATATATAAATAAATACGTTGAAAGTATAGAATTGTATGATTATACCTATATTCAAAAGTTTTCTTAATTTTTAATAATATAGATATTGTAAAGGTAGAATTAGTCATCCTATGACAAATTTATGATACTATAAAAATTAAAAATAGGTCAAATTTATTATATCTAATTAACTGTTTTAATTATGATTCATTAAAATTTTCATTTAACCATCACATTAGATATAGGAGTAATAATAAATGTATTCTTTAATCAATGGATTTTTTTGTCTTATAAAATAAATATTTATTTTCTCTGTTATCAAAAAATTGACACAGTTGTATATTACAAACAAAATAAAAAATTGTAAAACCATTTAAATTATATGGATCATATTAAAAGCTAGTTGAAATTTTTGAATACGATACATGAAAATGGTAGGGATTTTTCCATAAAAGAAAATTACAGTAAAAATAACAAATTAAAAAGAAAAGTAACAAATTAAAAAGAAAAGTGTCACGAGTAAATAATCAATCCATTCAATAATTCAACTAATGTCGATTTAGCAAAAATTTAAGAGAAAATTACTTTTTAAACTCTCAATTATTTGCGGTTTAAATATAAAACTCCCAACTATTGATTATTATTCAAAACTCCTAACTTTAGACCCATTTTAATTTTAAAGCACTGATGCAATTTCATAACATGTTTAACCGGTTACCATTTTGTTAAAATGGGAGGATATGTGAAGGGTCGTGTAAGGTCAAAGGGGTGAGGTGATTAATAAGTACAATTGGGTCCCACTACTTCTCTGAAAAAACCAATTTATCCGGTTATAAGTAATCTTAGACTTTAAATTTAAAATAGGCCTAAAGTTGGAAGTTGTAAATATTAATCAATTTTTGGGAGTTTTATATTTAAACCGCGTATAGTTGAGAGTTTTTAATGTAATTTTCCCAAAATTTAATTATTTTATTTTCCATATAATACATAAAGTATGCCTCATCTTTTGGCAGCAATAACATTACATTTAAAATACCACTTATAATTTTTTTTATATATTAAAAATTTGTCAAGCATTTTATTTTCATAATAAAAAATATGGGAAATTTCCAAACGTAGTGGACAATATATATGTGGACGTGCTTAGTCAAAGTTTTGCTACTCCTTTGGGCTTTGACGATAACGTACAAGTAGCAGGTTCATTATCTGTCTCGCACAACTATATTTGTCATTTTCTTATCTATAAATTATGGACTTTACAATTTACAATCACTTTTATTTTACCAATTTATAACTACGTTAGTGCTACACGATAACGAAATTTTTTTCTATTAATTTTTGAAAATTATGAAAATAAAAAAAAAATTAGTGAATTATTATTTTTATTTTTTAAAATATATTTGATAAGGATATTAGGAGTAGTAAACTCAATTGACTCGACACAAAATATAATCATACTTTACAATTGATGTTCTTCTTTATACTCCCTCCGTTTTCTAATGTTCTTCCTATTTGGAATATTTCAGCTTAAGGAGAGATAAATTTGATTAATGTTTTTCACACATTTTTAGAATATAAAATATATTTATGTGAAATCTCGTTAGATTCGTCTTAATGTATGATTTTTTATTATGTATATTTAGAGATATTGAGAAGTTTAAAATTTGTTTTGAAAAATGTGCAAAAAGTGAATTAGTAATTTTTTTTAGATGAGCAAATGGGGAACGGATAAAATAGTTAATTATTTTATATTATTTATAATTTTTTTAGATGAGCAAATGGAACGGGGAAGACTAGATGAGAATCTGAGATAATACGATGGAATTCTCATAATTTATGATATAAATTCCAAATAATAAGAATAAAAAAGAGAAATAATATACCAGATAATGCGACCAAATCAGTGGTGGAAAGGCCTTGATTTTTGAAATTAGAAATGAGAGCATTAAGACTAGAAGTTGGTGATGCGAGATTTGTGTTTGCTGCAGATTGACTTGCCGTTTTAGCATCCCTTCTTCCTAACTTTACATTCCAAGTTGGTCCTTTAAGCTGCATCAACCAAAATCAAGCTTATTAATAAAAATTAGTAACAATATATTACGGGGTCCGAGTAATTTCGTGTCATTTACTTTTACTACGGAGATTATAAAGTTAGTGTAGTGAGTTAAAGCGGTGATGTATTTACAAAATAATAAAAAGAAATATGTAGAGAGTAAAAGTATCGAAGTTATAGTAGAATTATAAATGAGGCAGAATCATTAGAATAGATTAAAATAAAAATTGGGCAAATTGAGTGTAATAGAAAGAATATGTTTTAGCAACTATTTTCTACATTTTGTTTTAAAGTATGCAAAATGTTTGACCAATAATTAAAATTAGGTACGTATATGTATCAGTTTAAAGTAAAAAAGTGCATGTGTGGTAATTAGGTTGGAGAGGTATTTTCGTTTTATGGCAATTGTGACTTACAATATTAACAGAATCTCTTGCAGCAATGGCTAAGATGTCAGCACATGATACAATACCCGGACAAACTTTTTCAACTGCGGTTTTTATTTGGTCTATAACTTCAAATCCTCGAAGTGAATTTTTATTTGGAAAAGCATTCTTTTCTCCAGTGAAAGTAGAGGTATCGTCCAGTAATACTGATCCATCACATCCCTGTTACATTTGAAACACCCATTATTGTAAGATTCAACAATAAAAAACATACATATATAGAAAATGTGCAAGCAATATTTAGAAATGAGATAATTAGAGAAGTGCATTTACATTGACGAAACAGTCATGGAAGAACATACGAAGTAGGGAACCACCCATTCTAGCCTCCTTGTTAATAGCGGATTGTACGACAGATCTCACAGTAGGAAACAATTTAGGACAAGAAGTTGAATAAAAGTTTGGTGTGAGTTGGGCATTTGAATTCCCAATAGAAACCACAACAAAGTAAGCTATAATTAGAAAGGCTAGAGAGGAAACATATGAAGCCATAGTTTTAGAATTTGTTAAGTATTGTATTGCTAAAGAATTTGTTAAGACGTGTGCTTGTTACAAGTTTGTATGAATAATGCATGCAAATCACTTCTATTTATAGTAGTTCTATTAATAGATAAGGCTTTACAAAGTTATATTATAAGAGGCCCCACCATGAAGGCTAGTGGGCATCTTGCATTTGATTAAACTTTGAACGTAAAAGTTAGAGGTAGTCTATTGAGATTGGCGTTCTCTAAAGAAAAGTCATTGCCAATCAACCAAAGGTAGAATAATTATAAAAAGTCCAAGCAACAATGATAATTAAGTATTTCATATGTTTTAATTTAATCACTATATTGAAAACAATAATAATGGGACAAAAATTTAAAACATGCATTTTTAACTTATTAGCTCACATACACTATTGGTTTGGATCCAATCGTTGATGGTAATAGTCTTATGATGTCTTATACTTCCTCTAGATTTTAATTTATAGCTGCTACAGTTCCTGTAGTAACTATTGTTTATCAACTGATCTTATTTGGTATATATTTCTCCATGTATAATGTACAAAAATAGTCAAGTGAGATCTTGTTTGATTCGTTTCATGCGTATTTTCATAATATTAACTTTTTAGAAAAAATTAAAGATATCAAAGATTAAAATTGTGCATTAGATAGTGTGAAAAATAAAAGTGTAATAACTATTAAAAATTAAAAGAATTATTTTAATTTCCTCAACTCATTTTAATTGTTCCGTTATAATTTTGTACATGCCAATACATTTGTTTAAGTCTTATTGTCTATAGTTTAACATTATTAAAGATTTTAAAAGTTGATATCAATAGTTTTTGCATTGAGATGAATGAAATAAGATCACACATTTGACTATATTTTTAATTATAGATTTAGAATAAGATAGAAATTAAGAGTAACTGATGAGTAATGTCAATAGGATAACTAAATTGAGTTTGAGAGAGTATACTTTACTATGTATCAAACATGTTACAGATTTTGTTTCTTTAAGTTATGTATTTCATATCACTTTTACTGGCAATTCAAAGACAACGTCAAATTTAAAGGAACAAAGGAGTATCTATTCTTTTAGTTTTGTTACTTCACTTTTGACATTTCAGTAATGTGGGAAAAAATAAAATACATATTCTCTTGAAGTTAATTTGATAATAAAAATAATAATACTTCTATTTAAGGAGTACATTTAAAAATAAATAAATAAATAATCTATGTATAAGGAATTAAAAGTGAAAATATTGGACATTAACATAACTGGTTATTCGAACATAATTTGGTGATTAACTCAAATTTTGATCCTATTTAAGATAATATAATTAATGTTTTTATAGTTTAAAATTAAACTATTTTTAATTGTTAGTAAGGATAATAATATCATTTATATCATGGAATTTTTGTTTGTTAGTTGATATCATTAATTAATCAGCTAGTCTTCTGAGAGACCGTCTTTTGAAGAGACGTCTCTAAGGCTCAATCCATTAAAGCTTATTGCCTATATTTACTCCATATTTTTCCTAATGGACCAACCCAATAAAGACGGTTGATAATTCAAAATATTATACCACTAATAAATGTCTAAATCCAACAGACGAAAGAAGTTGACTCATGACATAATAGTCTATTCCGAACTACCCCTCAAAATTTTTCCAATAGTTTAAATTAACAACTGTTTTCTATTAATATTGTTATATTATTACTTGGATTTTTGTGCGGCCAATTGGCCTTTGTATATGTTTTCGTCTCTTTTAATCATAATTGTTAGGCATTTATAGAAAACTAATATTTAAATAATTAAACATGACCTAAGAAAATATTTGATTACTTATCAATGATATTACCAATTTTAATTTATTTATCCGAATTTTTGTTGTATCTATAATAGACTATAGCTATTAGCTAACTTAATTAGCCGCCTTTAATTTTTGAAAATTTTCTTTTATGATGATAAAACTTTTTTTTTCAATTAATTATAGTCTCATTTGTGATTTCGCTCTACTGTTTTTAATCTGCCTTATATAATTTGTATTATATTTTTAATTTAAAAATTAGATATAATCATATAAAATTTTGTTTGATTCATTGTCAGAGCTTTGGCTTCACTACCTACTCCTAGTTTTAAAAGTTATAAAATACTCTTTAATTTCTTTAAGTTGAATTACGCATAGCTAGAAAATTAAGAGTTGGGCATTGTCAAACGTGAGAAGTACAATTTATTTCATTCGATTCACAAGGTCGATTTTGGGTCACGTATTTCGAACCAGCTTTAAATTGGGTTTTGCGTCCACATTGATTTTTAATAATTTTGAATTCATATTGACGTCAGGTGAGTTGGACTCGGTTAAAACGTTGGGTAATATTGAGTCAACGAGTCTATTTTGAGCACCTCAAAATACAAATATAGCTAAAAATTTTTTTACGAATCGAATATAGCTAAAATTTTAGGACAAATAAAAATGTTTTATGGAAATTTTTTAAAAGTTTTTATCACTAAAACAATTATAATGGTCTTTTCACTTTTGACACACCTTTACCTTAACTTTTTTATTTTGTCATTTTAATCATCCCAAACAAGAGAAGGATCGAATGTAACTTTTTAATTTTGTCATTTTAATCATCCCAAACAAGGGAAGGATCGAATGTATTATAGTGGAGGGTAAGAGAAGTCGAGGAAGACTTAGGAGAATTAATTAGGAGGAACAGATTAAAAGTGACACGCATGAACTTCACCTCTCAAAGGACCTGACTAGGGATAGGGGCACTTGGCGGCGCCTTATCCACGTTTTAGATTACTAAACCCATCCCTTTTACCAGTCGTTTGTTATTGTTATTTGCCTTTGATTATCGCTCTTTACCTTCATTTTTACTTTTATCTTTATTTTTAGTTATTTATTCGTATTCTATTTGTAAATTGTGGGTTTCTCTCTCTTTGAAGTCCTTTTCGAGCCAAGGGACTCTTTGACTGTACTCTACTTTATGGGTATGAGCTGCCATCGTTCTTCCCTCCCTAGACCTTGACCATAGTTTTCTATGAGCGGGATATATGAATTTAGTCCAATTTTAATCAGTATATATGATTGAGTTTAGTCTAGATAAATCACGGTTATTTGTTAACTTGATAAATTACTCTTATATAGCATGATTTTGAGATTTTCTTCTAACTTTTTAAAATTTATTTATTTTCTTTGTCTTTTTGTGATGATTTTAAATTTAGTATTGTATGAATTTTATTATATTCAATTAAAATTTAGTCCTATTTTAATCATTATATATGATTGCGTTTGTCTATTTTGATAACTCGATAAATCACCGTAATTGATTAGAAATTTCTCGCAACAACATGTGTTTATTGATCACGATTCTAGCCATTTAAACTAAAGAAGCTCAGCATCACTAGGAGTAATATTGACAAGAAAAGCCAAAAAGCAAAGGAGTTGTACAAGCAAGTTGCCACTGCGCCTTATAGCGTCATACGCGCAAGAAGTTTGACCTATTTCATTCATAAAAAAATACTTCACTTCCTCCCATTATGAATTACTTCACATTTATATCGTGTTATAAAAATTAAAATTAAGAAAAGTTATTTTTAATATATATTTTTTTATTTATCCTTTTAAATGATAGATAAAAAAAAGTAATATTGTAACGAGTGAGAATAAAATAGAGGTAAAATAAATAATAATCAAATTGCTTTTTGGCAAAAATGAAAATGATGCAAATATTAAGCGCTAAGACTAATTCAAATTATTTCATTGATTTTACACTTATTAATTATCACGGATCACCAAATAATTTACCACATTAGTTTTACTCTTATTAATTATTTCACTTATTTAAATTTAAGTTAATTAATAGTAATTCTAAAGCACTAACTCTCCATACTTAAAATAATCAATATGTTAGAAAAAAAAATACTTATAAGCAAAGGTGTTCATTTCAATCGATAAATTTATTTTGAAGTTGAAATTGATTATAAAGATGATTAATATTAAATCGTTGAATCTATTTTAAAACACGTGTGTTAATGTTTAGATCACATCCACATCCGATGCAAATTAAAGTGATTAGTACTTAGTGATGCATGCACTTATCCCCTGACTAATACTCTCAATTTCTTTTGAAGAAAAAAAAAACGAAGGCAAGTCAAACTAAAATTGTATGATTAGGATTTGTAGTATTATATTTCTTGTCACAATTATTTTCTGAACAAAGAGTAAATAATTGAGTCTTTCGGATTATATTTTAATTTTTATAAATTGTTGATGAAGAAAGCCAAAGTACCTATCAAATAAATAAAAATATGACATTATAATCAACCTTTTATATACTTAAAGTAGTATTAATACTTTTGTTTTAAACATTAATAGGTTTTTCTAACATATACAATAAATTTGCTAGATATACTCATACTATTTAAAAACACTTAATTTTTATATATTTTATAAATAATGCCTCTTCTAAGAGACCGTCTTTATAAGAGACGGCTCTCCAGGCCGAGACCCAATAATTGAAAAAAGAAAAAAATCTAAAAATTAACACGCGATGTTGAGCCTATTTGGAGTTGGTGTTATAACACATTGAAGTTGGTGTTATAACCTATTAAGATGGCATTATAACCTATTAAAGTTGGTATTTAGAGTTGGTGTTATAAACTATTACGATAAGAATTATAATCTATTTGGAGATTACTCAAAAAAAAAAAAATTAAAAATCTATTTGAAGATACCAATTTTAATAGGTTATAATACCAACTCTAACAGGTCTTCTCACGAAGAGACGGTCTCAATAAAGAATTTTTCAAAATAAAAAGTTGATATTTTTGCAATTTTTACTAGTTGAAGATTGGGCTTAAAAGACATTTGGATCGAATAGATGCCTAGAAGTTCTTATGACAGTCCATGTAGCAACCCAATTGTACCTGGACATAAGTCTTTTATGTTTTATCCAACCCATGTCCGAAACTTGATTGAGAATTGGTGGTTAATAGCTCGAAAATTCAACCCATATTTTAAAACAGCTAGTCTCTTGAAAGACCGTCTTTTTGAAAAATGTATCTCAGGCCCAGCCCTTTAGAGCTTAATGTCTACTTACCGTATTCTTAATGCCTACTTACCTTATCCTTAATGCCTACTTACAATATCTTAAATGCCTACTTACATCATTCTTAATGCCTATTTATAATATTGTAAAAAATATATAATAAACCGACCCAATTAGAGATGGTCTTTCAAAGGGACTGTCTCTCAAATTTGTGATTTTAAAAATCACCCGAACTAAAAAACCCGGAAATAAACTGGCTTAAATCAAATTGTAACTTGAATCCGATTATTTTAAGACTTTTTTTTACCATTGAAGCCTTAAAAGCGATTGAGCAATTCCATTTATTTTTTTAAAAAAATTAGTGATAAAAAAGTACTTTATTTGACTCTTGACTCTTAGGAAAACCTAAACCACCAAACACAAATATTTTTGATCTAGCCCAAAAAGTATGACTATAAACATTTAACTCTCCAATGTTATAAAACACTCAAATTATTTAGTCTCTACATAAATATGTAGCGTACAAAGTAATTTAAATTTAAATTAAAATAAACCATAAATTACATATTTCAAATATAGTGAAAATAAAAACTAAAAAAAAAACAAGACCTTTAACCCTGTGTAAAAATTTGAATTAAGTCAAACACTTTTCAACCAAAAAGAACAAACTTGCATTGAAATCAATCAACATAGACAATTTAACATCTTCAATGAAGCAATACTTCTCAATTCTCATGTTATTAGCCAAGTACAAGTACAACAACACTAAAAAGAAAACTAAAGCTCCAAAGTAGAGCATTAAAGGCTCCTTTGAGCCAAACTATAACACTCAAGCATAACATATGACATTATGGTGTACTTTTAGAATTGATTAAGGCCACACCTAATCCTTAATCAAACATAATTTAATTAAACGACTTAATTAGTTTTCCTGCAGTTCTTCCTGATCTCGCCACTAGAGCCGGTGAGTGGCTTAATATCACCCATATTGATCATGGCGGTAACGAAATCAGAGTTAAATTGGCTAGGATTGGTGCTATATGTTTGGACAAGTGCGTTAGTAGAACCACCACTGAACAATTGTTGGTCCGAATGAAGAAGTCCCTTTTGGTTAACAAGGTTTGTATAGTATCCATTATCGAATCTATTTGGGGTTTTGACGTCCAAAGGTGCTAAATTGTCGTCCCCTGAATTTGTAGCATTTGGGCAATTTGATTGCCTTGATTGAGCAAATGACGCATCAATAGTACTCTCATTGTATATGCGAGTTCTGAAAGTAGTGCACCTTGCTTGTCCGATTGTGTGCGCACCTAATTACAATAAATGTTCAATTATAAATAATCAAGAAGAGTATTATTGCATGCATTTTTTACTGCTCAAAAAACTATTAAAAATAACATAATTGGCTATAATGATACATTTATAGAGAAATTCATAATATATTTTTTGCAATATTGACATTATTTTTATCTTAGTTTTTGAAAGAGTATCCTTGTCATTTCTTTGGAGAAATAGTTATTAAATAGCAAAATTTTAATTTCAGGTTTCTCTAGAGTTATCGACTTTTGATGTTAGTCAATCATATAATATTCTTATGTACCATTAAAATTTCTATATTAGACAGTTTTATATGAGAATTTTTTTAAAAAAATACTACAATCTCACTAGAACATAAAAAAATATATGTCGTCAATAAATAAATGTAATTTTTAATTTTTGTTATAAAATTACAAATGAAGTGGATGTAATAATCATCATAAACAAGAACAAAATATTGTCAACAAAGTGACGTGATAAGTCAATTATAGTATCCTACAAAGTTCGTTTACCTTAGAAGCAACATGTCTCATTTTTCTAGTGTTAAATTAGAATTACACAATAAACTTTACAGCCGCTTTAGTTTACTAAATAAATTATTAGTAATTCTTTTGAATTTGTCGCTTTTGATAATTTTTGTGAGAGCTTTTAAATTTAATTTGTATAATTTTTAAGGATAGAGAAAATATTACTCCCTTCAATTTACTATATTTGTCCACTTTCTTTGGACACGCATATTAAGAGTATTGTAGGGACCACCTAAAAGTAAGTAGTTGGGATATTTTAAGTGATTATATTAATTGTTAAGGTGATAGTTGGGGTATTGTAAGTAGTATAAGTGGGGTATCATGTTCTTTACTTGTGTGAACGAACATAGGGTATTTAGATAAGAAAATTTACGCCAAAAAAAAATAGACAAATAAAGTGAAGTTACTCAAAAAGAAAAGGAACATTTTTAGTTTATACTTCTAATAATGGCACCAATTATAGGTAATTACGTAAGGGATTCCAACAACTATTAGTAAGTTTACCTTCTACCAATTATTGCACTTGATTTCTTTACTATATAAGATTCTTCTTTACTGATTAGTCCATTAGTTTCAAATTGTTAGTTATATTTAGAATATTTTTATAAAATATAGAGAAAAATTTTAACATGACTTTTTTTTATGGATATAAAGATTTTAAAATTTATCATTGGGTGATCTGGTTAAATTTATCTCGATAATTAGAATTTGACTATATGTTGTCTGTAATTTTTTACCCAATTTATAATTAGACATTAAGGCTCGAATTTTACTAGAAAACGTACAAGAAATTAAATGTGACAAACATTGTGAGACGAACAGGTACTATCAGTAACTACTTCACTACTAAGTTCTCTTTTTATTAAATTATTATTGTAATTAAGTTTGATCACATTTTTTATTAATAATATGACATGATAAAGTAGTTCATACAATCATAGATCACTATAACATAATTTTCTAGTGAGATATATTTAGCCACATCAATGTCACTATTTCAAATTGTTAATGGTATATATAGAGGATTTAGTGACATTTATTAGACCCTTTAACAGCATATTAAAAATCACACAAAAGTTTTTTGCGATATAGGATCTAGTGACATAATTTCTCACAAATTCCACAATAGACTATAGTAACAATTACATATGCCACTAAAGACCAAGTAAAGTGTCGCTAAATCACTTTATGGGGAAACATTTAATAAAAACCAATAATTATAACACTAAAAATATAATTAGTGGCAATTTTTTAATGCCACTGAATCCAATGTCGCAAAAAGTTAAATTTGTTGTAGTGGATATGTACGCATATATGTTAACTTAGACAAAAATTTGGGGGACAAACCATATATATCATCTCTATGAGCAGGGGCGGACTAAAAATTGATAAATTCTATAAAGGCCTTGTACAATTTTAAAAATTATGATATTTTTCTAATAATTTTGTATCTTTTATTAAACACCTAACATATTCTAAGTAATTTAATACTAAGACCCCTATTTTTCGCGGCCCTGTGCAATCGAATATATGTTCAAACCTCCTATGTCTATGAGATTATACTTTCTCCTTTCGATTATATTTCATGTTTTTTTGGTCTATTTTGGTTAGTTACTTATTACACTTCTAATATTTTTCGAAAAATATGTGAATACCTTATTCTTGTGCAAAATTATTTGATAGCAAGAAAATCATAACAGAGGAAGTAACACATGAAATTCTAACAAAATTTTAATCAATGCATTAAAAGACTTTTCTGTCCCACTCTATTTTCTCTATTTTTTAATTTGGTTCGTTAAAAAATAAATAATGCAAAATGACTAGGACGAATGCGTAGAAGGCGAAAATTAGTGTATGTACCGGATAAAGCGACCATGTCAGTGGTGGAAAGCCCTTGATTTTGGAAACTGGTAATGAGTGCACTAAGACTCGCCGTAGGTGGTGGAATGTTGTTGTTAGCGGCGGTTTTGCTTGCGGTGGTGGCATCCCTTCTTCCAAGCTTCACACTCCATGTTGGTCCTCCGGCCTACAAAATATTATAGAGGTGTTTAAAATAGACCCGATGATCCGATATTTACCCGATCTTGTAACCGAATCCAATTTAATCGGACTTCATAATGGATTTAAAATTTTGTAAAACTCATTGTGGACACAATATTCAATCAATTTTGAACCGATCCGAATCACATTATCCGAAATCGACCTGATGTCTCTAGGGCCGACTCTAAGCAAGTGCAAGCCGTGCTTAAGCCCAAGGCCCCAAAAAAAAATTTTGTTTTCAACTAGTGGTAAGGTTTGAATTTTTCTATATACATACAATATGAATACTTGTTAGTTTCAAAAATTATGATTTGTTGTATTTAAATTTATAAAGATTTGATTGTACTCACAATGACTACAGAATCTCTTGCGGTAATGGCTACTATGTCAGCACATGAGACAACTCCAGGGCAAGCTTTTTCAACTGCGGTTTTTATTTGATCAATTACGTCAAATCCTCTTAGTGAGCCATTATTGGGTGCAGCAGTTTTCTCACCCGTAAAAGTAGAAGTGTCATCAAGTAACACTGATCCATCACACCCCTGTTATATATATAGACCATGTTATCATCGCTAACCATAGCATGATGCATGCATATTTTTGAGAATGTTGCAAAATTAGGACGTAATACTTACATTGACAAAGCAGTCATGGAAGAACAAACGAAGGAGGGAAGCACCCATTCTAGTTTCTTTATTAATAGCAGATTGTACGACAGATTTCACAGTTGAAAAAAGATTAGGACAAGACGTATTGTAGAAAGTTGTACTTAGTTGGGCATTTGAACTCCCTATGGAAACCACAAGAAGATAAGCTACAACAAAGAACACTAGGGAGGAGGAAGAAGAAGCCATTGTTTTTGTAAAGATAAGCCACAATGAAATAGAACATGTGCTTGAACAAATCATGGAATATTGCATGATATATATAATAGTCTTGGTGGAAAAGCTTTGTAGAGTAACTTAATACTTCTATTAGAGGGCCTACCATATTATTATTATCCCAATTGGCAAGAGGATTTCTAGATGTTAGAAAGTTGGACTTTCAATAGTAGAAAGACGTGGCCATTAATGCCCTCCAACCTAAAAGTTCAATCGGAATTAGTAAAAATTAGTTTTAATGTGTTATAATTAATAAAAGTCAGTTTTAATCAGTTTAATTCAATTATAATCTATGATTAAGAATTAGTTGTAATCAATAAATATCAATTTCACTCCAGTAAAAATCAGTTATAATTTGTAAAAATCAATTTAATTAGTCGGTCTAAATTAGATGAACTAACAAGGCCTTAATATGATATATGTGTTTTAAATTAAAACAAGATAAATGAGGATTTTTTTAGAATATTGAATCATATTAAAATAAAAACAGACGAAGCATAAGATAATACTTGATAGAATTTAGAAAATGGGTCTGAACAACCCAAACAAAAATGAGAAGTAGGCCATTTATAAACCCAAAGGAAGGTTCACTATTAAAACCAATTGGTGATAGTAGAAGTTACTCAAGTATAGAATTCAAAAGTATCAATATATTTGATGACTCCTATTTTCAAAAAAAAATAATGTATTTGATGACTCTTAGTCTTAAAAAGAATTAATTAGATGTACAATTTAAATTTATTTTAACAAGTCATGTATATTGCATAGCTCATCGTTTACAAAACACGTATAAATTGAAAACTTGCCCAAAATAATTCAAAAGTGGTAATTGTGTTAAGATGATTAAATTGACTTAATTTTATAAAATGTACACTAAACACTTTTATTAGGCATTTAAACTTGCAATGTGTCTAGGTGAACCTCAGTAGTTATGCAAAAAAGATATAAATGTGATCGCTATTTCAAAATTTTATATATAGTATATATAGAAGATTTAGTGACATTTAGTAAATTTTTTAGCAGTATAATAAAAAGTCACACTAAAGCTTTTTGCAACATAGGATCTAGTGACATTTCTTACAAATAATGTCACTATAGGCTATAGTGACGATTACATATGCCTCTAAAGAGCAAATAAGTGTCGCTAAATCACGTTGGAACTTAAAATAAAAACCAATAATAATTACACTAAAAATAAATGTCACTAAATAATGTCACAAAAAGCTAAATTTGTTGTAATGAGAAAAAAAATGTTTGACAACAACCTCGAAAATTGAGCTACCAATTAAAATTACAAAATAATCAACTATATTTCTTTATAAAAAAAATATAATTTTTATCCCAAAAATTACCCTTTTAATTGCATTTCTATAACGCCCTAAACATCACATTTGTGATTTCTACACTTTTATACACTTTTAACTTGGTTTTAAAATTTAAGTTGATGGTTAAAGTTTTATAATATGTTTTATACTCTCATGTTTTCTCATACGGGTGCTCTTTGGGCTAAAAGCGTGGATACTGCACAAGTCCTACTCATATCTAATGCTAAAAATTTCACTTTAAATTAGGGGTGATTGAGATTCAAACTCGTGAACTTTTGTCACGCTGACTTTGATACAATGTCAAGAAACTAATAACTCAATTAAAAACTTAAGTTGATAGTAAAACCTGAAATATATTATATACTCGAACAATAGGCTACACGAATATAAAAGTCAAAACTCAATTTTTATACATTAATCAACCAAATCACTAAAACATCTCTACTAAATTTGATTATTTAGTAGGGAGCCCACACTACAATAAATTTAATTTTTTGCGACATTAAATTTAGTGGTATTAAAAAAATACTACTAATTTATATTTATAGTGTAATAATTGTTGGTTTATTTTAGGTCCACTATAAATTAAAGTGATTTAGTGTCATTTTATTTGACCTTTAGTGGCATATGTAATTGTTGATGTAGTCTATGGTGACATTTATGAGAAATGTCACTAGATCCTATGTCGCAAAAAACTTTAATATGATTTTTTTATTATGCTAATGAAGGGTCTAATAATTGTCACTAAATCCACTATATATACTATTAAAAATTTTAAAAAGAAAAATATACATTAAATATCGCTAAATATATCCCACTTGTAATGCGAGTCCGCTCATTAGTTCTCAACTAGGCCAGAATTCAAATAGTTCGATTAACTAACTTAACACTTCTGCTTTTCAACTCTCTTTTAAGATTAAAATATCTTGAAAACCCAAGTAATTTTTACTTGGTAATAATAGTGGTCAAAGAGAGAATTAAATTTAGATTATCATACCTTAAAAGATTATGATATTTGCGGCCACTAAAACTTAGTTACTAGCTAGTGATTAGCACAAACACACCCGATCCAACAAATTTTTATTATGTTTTATTTCTATAAATTAATAGGAAATTAATTTTAGTAAAAAATGATTACATAAAAAACATTTGTTTTTTAAATCTATTCACTTTGGTAGATATCTCATTTGGAATTGTGCACGATTTACTGATCATTTTTAATTTATATTTTGTTTTTAATATAGAAGTTATAAAACATAATAAAAAGAACATTTTTATATGTGTGAGAGAAAACATAATAAAAAGAACATTTTTATATGTGTGAGAGAAAACATAATAAAAAGAACATCTTTTAATGAGTCTATAATTTGTATGTTGAGGATATAGCAGATGAGTAAAAAAGTACAGTAATATATACAAGACTTTTAGCTTTTTGCCCTCTAATGCATGGTATATTTTTGGTCTTATGCTACATGAAATCTTTTAGGAGCTTCTGATTTTTTTAATTCTAACATCTTTATTATTTATGTATATTTATTTAATAGTGCATATAAAAAATATATAAATATATAAGTACATATATTCAATAATTATATATATGATCATGCATCTATTAGGATGTCATAATCAGTTTGCATCGAGCAATATTACATTTTGTTGGGTAACAATATTATATGTTCGCATCATTCTCTTAAAAGTAAATTTATGTATATTTCTATATTAACAACTTTGACTATTGCACGGATTTCTATATATTAGTTAACAATATTCCAAAAAAAGAAAGGTCATGGGACGGGTTTGGGTCGAGTTCAACCAGACTTTTTGATGGACCAATATGTCTGAAAATTATGGACCCAGGCCTAGAATCGAGTTTATAGGTTTAGGGTCCTAAATAGGTCCTACATGATTCTTAATTTAATTTTTCATACTTTATCTCTTATACACTTAAAGTTTTCATGAATACTAAAATGAGTCTATAGTCCAAGTAAATATAAAATAGGTTTAGTATGAGTTCAAAATTGATTTAGGGGTGTATAATGAATTGGCTGTAAAATGGGTTTGGCAGGTTTGGGACATGTTTGAAGGGTCTGAGTCTTAAAAGAGTTTAGGAAGCGGCTTTGGACCAAGTAAAAATATGAAGATTTTAAATCTAACTCAGATCCATTTATTTAGTTAGTATAGAATTGATTCAGATCAGACTCATTGTGTCTTGAAAATTAGACCCAAACCCCATAATCAAGATTATCTTAGACCTATTACCATCCTTATTTCAATATGTATGTATGATTATTATATATATTATCTATCAAGTTGACATTGTTATACTATAAAAATAGTCAAATTTGTGAAGTATAAGTCCTTAGTTTATAAGGGGGGCCACATTTGGTGAAGTTAATTAATTGGTAGATAGCATAAAAGTATTTAAAGTATAGAAGGAAAAAAATGTGTATAAATAAATTTAAAATGCTCCGATTTAATTATATACTTCTATATTTATCATTTTTACCAATTTAACTTTAGTCATACTCACTAGATTTATAAGAACCACTTCATGTTACGCCATTTATAAAGCTTTAACAAAAAGTTTATACTCTAAACGATTAGATAAGGGTTATAGTATAGTTATAAATTATTTTTTTTTTCAAAATCTGTTATTGAGCTTACTTCTAGTAAGTTGGGGAAAATATTTTTAAAAATTCAAGCTGGGTGGGATCTATGTACGGCCCCCGGGCACGTGCCCGTGAGAAAATTTTTTTAACATTTTTTTTTCTAATTTTAATCTTAACCTTTATGTTCTAAATTTTGAATTTTTAGGTGTTTTCACTCTTAATCCTAATTTCTATGTTAAAATCTTTAATCATAATCTTAAATTTTTAATCATGTTGTTTTAATCTTTATTCTTAATCTTAATTTTTATTGCATATAAGTGTTTTTTGATATCTGATGACACACTAAATACACAGATTCATAGAAGAGAATGGATTCTTTAGAAGTTAGAAGTGGGAGTTGCAGATTATGTTTTTAGGCATTTGGTTAGAGTCTCACGTGAATTAATGTGAAGATAGAATGCAAATCTAAAGTCGCGAGCCTTGGTTAATTCATTTTATGAATGCTATGTTTTAGGTGAAGTCAAGATTCAGGTTGACTGAATAACAAAAGACCATGGTTGACTTTTTCAATTGATGAATATGAATCTCAATTGGTTGGTTGACTACCCTCCCAGCTCCCTTTTCTCTATTTTGTTGGGAAATTGCTTGCTACTCCCTCCAATTCACCACTAAGTTCCCATTTGTTTTTTGACACTATTCATATCTTACTCTTAATTTGTATTTTGTTATTAATCTATAAGTTAAAACATAGTCAAGTGAGATCTTGTTTGATTCGTCTCAATGCAAGGATTATTTATATCAACTTTCCATAATTTTTAATTATACGCAATTAGAGTTATTAACGATTGAATAAGTGCATTGGATAGAGTGCTAAAGCAAATGAGACTTTAGTGGTGAATTGGAGGGAGTATTAAACATTTTTCCTGGTTTAAGAGATTGTTTCACAAAAATATTATATCCTGCTCACATTAGCTAATTTCATACATAACCCTAGATCCACCGAGCCTTATAAAGCTCAACCTAAGTTCACTTATACCAAGATAAGTTTATTTGATTATAATCTAATTGTTTATACAAAAAAATAGAAAATGTATAAAAATTCATACATCGTTCAAAAAAGATAAAAGAAAAAAAATTAATACATATTCATTTCACGACATTAAGAGCTTGTTTGGGAAAAAAAAAGAAAAAAGAAAAAAACGAGGAGAAGATAGAGGAGGGAAGTTAGAGAGACGAGCAATCCTGTTTATGAGAATTTAATGGTCTATGAAAGATGAGAAATACTGTTTATGTAGAGCCCTTGATAACAATAAAAGTAATATTGAACTATAAAAATCTTTTATTATATGCAAAAGTTTATTGATAATCTTTAAATATATCAAATTTCATTGTTCGGTATTATAAATCTTAGTTAATGTCTGAATAATATCTACACAACATAATTTTTATTATCATTTCTAGACGTAAAACCATTCACAATAGCGTGCATTTCTATCAACTAAAACTTTATTGTCCCTACTTATTTTTTTAAAATTTTAGTGCAATTATTAGCTCATATATAGGTACTAATTTTTGGAAAGTACTTTCTCCGTTTTTTAATGAAGTTCTCATAAGAAATGTTCATGGAAATTAAGAAAAATAAAATATTTTAGATAGTAAAGATATTATTTTATTGAATAATAAATTTGATGAAGGAAAAGAGGAGACTATAAATATTAAAAAATATTAAAAGAAAGTTAGTGGAAAAAATATGGGGACCACAACTAATAAAGAAATATTTTTATAAAGTTAGTGAGAAACATGTAGGGACCATAAGAAATATAAAAATGTTAAAATGAAATTAGTGGAAGATACGTGGGGACAATAAGTCATATTACTCCCTCCTATTCAGCCTAAATGTCCCATTTAGTTTTTCACACTTGCCGAGGCAACATTTTAACCCTTAATATCTCAAATTATTCTTAATTAAAAATTATAAAAATTTGATATTAATAATCCTTGTATTGAGACGAATTAAATAAGATCCCACATGACTATGTTTTAACTTATAGATTAAGAGTAAAATACAAATTTAAAGTGATGAGTGAATAGTGCCAAAAAATAAATGTCCCATTTAGGCTGAATAGGAGGTAGTATTAAAATATTAAAATGAGGATTAGTAAGGTTATTTTTATCAAAAATTTATGATATAAATGAAAACATTTCTTATGGAAATAATAAATAAAACACCCCAAAATAAAAAGTGGTAACTTTTTTAAGAAACAGAGAGGAAAGGACTATACTGTTTTATTTTCAAAGTTTGATGAAATGTAATTTTATATTTAAAAGTTTATTTGACCCTAGCAAACTCAAACTAAAACTAAAAAGATTATACTCATGTTTTTGATAAAAGATTGATATCCAAAAATGGTGTCATGATTCATATGCATGTGCCTACAATTTCATTAAAATATAGTAAATTAATAATTACTTCAAAGCTAATATTCTCTCTCCAATTAGCTAATTGGTCAGTGATAAGAGTATTAGGTGACACTAATAAGGGTTGATACAGTCATATACCACTTAAATGTCTACCCAACAAAGTTTGATTAATGCCTCTCTATTTTCGGCTATTCTCTTAAGAGACCGTCTTTTTAAGAGATGTCTCTCAGGGCCCAATTCATTAAAGTTTATTGTCTACATTTACTCTATATTTTCCCTAATTAATGGGCCAACCCAATTAGAGACGGTCTCTCACAAGAATTTGTGCTCTATTTTACAATATTGATTACGTTTAGTATCTAACACGATAATTAATAAAAATAATTATGAGATATATATTTTACTTTATATTTTATTGCTAGAATTAGAAATCACATATTTTACTTTATATTTTAGAACTAGGTTTATTAATTTTTTATAAATTTTTGTATGAGACGATCTCATCGTAAACGTTCCTCGTATATATGCGTTCATCGTAAACGTTCCTCTTTGATTTAAGGTTATATAAGAAAAAGACAGTCTTTCACCAGAAGTAGCACTTAATTTTTAATTTTGTTATTTATGCAATATAAGACTATTATATTAATGGACTAACAGAATGTCTTTTTTATTTATTTTCTCAACACGCAAAAATAAAATACGTCACTAACATTCTAAGATAAAAGGAGTGTAAAGTATAAGTAGGAATTAACTTTTATTTTTTTGAATTACAGGATAGACTGAGAGTGAAGGTAATGGAGTGATGAAAAATGTGATACTTATTCCAACTAAAACAATACTCGTTTCTTTTTAATTTTATTTTTAAAATTATCTTCCAATAGTAATTGACCAGGTTTTGAACGTGTGAATGCTGACTATGGGTGATATTCGAGAAGATTCTTTTATGACATTTTTGTCACAAATAATAATAACAATGAAATTTCATGCATGCGTGATATTTTTATTGCAAAAAAAAATAATAATAAGTATCGTGAAAAAGATAATCGGCCTTCTGGAGAACTTTTAGGTAGATCAGCCTAATTATGACTACTTTTAGCAAATATGATTAGAAGGAGTAATTATCCTTAATTTAAAATTTTATCCAAATAATTAATAAGCTTAGAATTTTCATGTAATACTTTATTTTAATGTAAATTTTTTAAAGACGTTATTTAAGATTGTATTTATGATTTGAACTTGTGACATTTCAGCTACACTACGACAATTGAATTATAGCTAGGGGTATTTGGTATTTTTCCTTGATCGACCAATATGGATTATAATTGTTTAAACAATTATAATCCATATTGGTCGATCAAGGAAAGTACCAAATATACCCCTAGCTATAATTCAATTGTCATAGTGTAGGTGAAATGTCACAAGTTCAAATCATAAATACAATCTTGTGACATTTTAGTTACACTATGCTTATCGTTATTTCAGACATGTTAATTAATCATACTTTTTATTTGAGGTAGGGTCAGTTTCTTAAAGGCGGAAACTAATGATTATGGGAAATCAATCTATAAATAAACTATATAAGAATTTAACTGAATTCTTATCAAAAGAATGAAACAAAGAACCTTTACCTCTAGGTCAATTTGTGAAGTTATGATTCTCCGTAATTACTCATGTATTATTAAGAATATATAATAATGATTTCCTACTTGTATAATTTTTAGACATTTTTTTTATTATAAATAGTATTATGTCAAATAGAAGATGGACAAAGGGCCAACATGCCCAATTTTCCCTTATGTTCTTCCACTTTGAGAAGGGGAATAAAGGTCGGATTTTTAGAGTATAGTAGGAAGGATACGCCATGTACTATATAAATTAGTGACGTTTAAAGTGCTTTAAATATACAAAAGCTAGCAAGTACATAACCTAAAGGAAAAATGATAGCTCAAAACAGGCCTTGCTTGCCCCAATCGAGCAGTTGTGTTAGGTCGAGCGGATGTGTGTTTGTGTATGTTTTTATTGTGTCATTGTTTTGTCCTTTAATAAATACTAGGATTATACCCGTGCAATACACGTTGTAGGTTTACTTTTATTTTTATAAATTGTTTTGGCTAATAACATGTAGGACCTTTTAGAAAATTCAACAAAATCCTCATATGGAATCTTTCACCATTGCATGATAAGGCATGATAATTATTAATTAAGCATTAGCAAATATATACTAAGTGTAATCATAAGTTAAAATTAAATGCTTGAGTCGGTTTCAATGTATACTACTTTAACTTTATTAGCCTTCTTTTGAAAACTGTCAATTTATATTGCATTGCATTAGGGAACGTTAGTCGTGAAGTGAGTGGTTAATAGAATGTTCCTGACATTGGTTAGCCTTACATCGTCAATTTATGAGTTATATTCTCTTATAAAGCTAAAAACAACACTATTAATATTAGTATGAATATGAATTTATAGTCTATGTCAATATCAAGTATTCTATTACAATTAAAACCACTTTAAATAAAACTCTTCATTGACAATTTAGATTGCATTAGGGAAGATAAATAGATGAGTTCCAAAACAACAATCTAACACTATTAGAGTGACACTTGGCAGAGTGATTTTAAAATAGTGACACTTATCACAATTGTTTTTGAATTAGTAGATGTATGATGATGGTTATGTAAAGATATATTCATTCATTAAATATTGACTATAATGTCAATTTTGTGTTCAAAGTGATAGAATGAAAGCATGAAATCTATATTATAAATAGAGGAAGTTGTTGCATGCAGAAGAAAGGTTGTTAAAATTCCATATTCACTGTAACAAATTTAATTTTTTGCGATATAGAATTTAGTGACATTAAAAAATGTCATTGATTTATATTTTTAGTGTAATAATTTTGGTTTTTGTTTTAAGTTCCACTATAAAGTGACTTAGCGACATTTTATTTGGTCTTTAGTGGCATATGTAATTGTTACTTTAGTCTATAGTGACATTTGTGAGAAACGTCACTAGATTTTATGTCACAAAAAGCTTTAGTATGATTTTTTTATTATGCTGCTAAAAGGTTTAATAAATGTCACTAAATATTCTATATATATTACTAAAATTTGAAATAGCGACATTTAAACTAAGTACCGCTAAATATATCTCACATAAAGCAAATTATGTTGTAGTGATTTTTTATTTTCTCTCATATCTTAAAACTAATTGCACTCTTCTTTTCTCTTCTTTGCATAAAAGCAAATTATGTTGGAGAAATATTACGATAGATTGTTTTGTAAGCCTACAATTATATCAAGTTTTCCAGTGACACATCTTGTTGCACACTAATCTTTATCTACTGTCCATTTGGTTATCAATATATAGTCAGAACTCAGAAGTTTTATTTCATTGCCATACACAATACGACCTCAACACAAAGTTTGCATTATTATAATTGGTATTATTTGTGCTATTTAATTTAGATTAATTTTTAAATGAGACTATCTCATAGTGGGGATAATCTTATTGGGCTGATCAAATGTATATTTACAGTAGTCTTAAATAATAACCAATTCTAACCTTAAAATAACTAATTATAACCTTAAAGTGGTGTCTTAAAGTAATTACTTATGACTTTAAAGTGATTACTTAGAATCTTAAATAATAACTTGCCATCTTAAAGTGATTAATCAGAAAACTAGGCTTGACCCCTCTCATAGTGAGATTCTTACAAAACATATTGATTACAGTTATTCTTGTGAGAGACCGTCTCTCAAAGAGACGACCTCAAAATAATAATCCCACATTCTAATTTTTTTCTTTAATTTGTATCAATTGGACAGTTTAACTCATATATCTAATGCATCTCAGGAAAGACTGTCTCATACAACAATTTGTGATATTATAATCACAAATTCTTACTTGAGACCGTCTTTTGTAAAGACGACTCTTAAAAGCCAAGCCCAATTCTAAATATATATTGTTACACCTCTAAATATTTATTTAAGCTGGACTTTTAAGTCGTCTTTACAAAAGACGGTCTCTCAAGAAAACACCAATATTATAATTTGTGTATGTTAATATACATGCTGGAACACAAATGAAGCCCAATGCCTTTTCAGGACAATTAAAGACATACTAAACAAGTGGATTGCTATAGCAACCAGGCCCATCTCCCCATTTTCATTTAGTTATAGTAATTTGATTTTTCTTTTAAAACTTTTATAAGAAAAATAACCTAAATAATTCAATGTTTATAGATTTTTCTACTCAACTCTAACTTTTGATTAATTATGAGTAAATTCAATTTTAAGGTGGGTAATAGTAATTTTCTATAATTTTTCTTTTAAAATTTTATAAGAAAAATTACCTAAATAATTCAATTTTTATAGAATTTTCTACCCAATTCTAATCACTACGACAAATTTAGTTTTTTGTTACATTGAATTTAGTGGCATTAAAAAAATACCTCTGATTCATACTTTTGGTATAATAATTTTTGGTTTTTATTTTTAATTCCACCATAAAGTGATTTAACAACATTTAATTTGGTCATTAGTGGGATATGTAATTGTCACTATAGTCTATAGTGGCATTTGTGAGAAATGTCACTAGATCCTATGTCGCTAAAAGCTTTAGTGTGACTTTTTAATATGCTGCTAAAGATCTAATAAATGTCAATAAATCCTCTATATACACTATAAGAAAATTAAAATAGCGACATTTAAATTAAATGTCGCTAAATATATCCCACTAAAAGCAAATTATGGTGTAGTGTAACTTTTGATTAATTATGAATAAATTCAATCATAAGGCACATATCCCAGAATATTGTTGGCCCAAATGGTAACAAGTTTCTACAAAAAAAATCAAAAAAAAACTAAAAATTAAAAGAACGCTCTCGATATCTCGCACAAGGCATGGTTTGAATGGAGGGTTTTTCTTTTTCCTGAAAGATGCGAACAATCATACTTAGTTCTCCTTATAAAGAGGGAGTAAAGGTAGTAAAAATTAAAAATTAAAAATTAAAAGTTAAAATCAACTATTAAACTTACTTCTTGATTTCTATTTTTAATTTTTATAATTTATCAATTTATTTATAATTTAATTTTACATTTACTTTTTTAATGCAAATTAACTTGTTGTATAGGTAAAATGTTATCTTGGTACATTCTCAGCTAACACCTTTATAACTGAAATTATTGATGTGTAATCTGAATTTGGGATATCAATTAAAAATTGAATTTTTACTTTATTTATTTATTTATTGTTGGCTAGCATATAGACACGGTGTTAACGGTGGAAAAATATTAGCATAATTTTTGCTATTAAAATCACATATGAAAGTTTATTTTCATATTTGTCTACTTTTAAAAATTTATCTTCTTCCGTAGATATTATAATCATCTATTAATGTACAATTGAATGATTAGTATTGGATGGTACAAAAATTTTAAAAAAATATTAATCATATTTTAAATCATGTTTCGTTCCCAAGAGGATGACATGTTTTATATATATATATATATATATATATATATATATATATATATATATATATATATATATATATATATATATATATAGCCATATTGATCACAAAAGACTTGTAATTGAGCTAGTTTCTAAAAGAAACAATCCCAAAAACCCACTCCAAATTAATTTTAAAACAATCAACAAAATAAAAGCACATATCAAATTAACCTAAATACAAATTTTAAATGAAGAATTACCATCCTTGAATAATTACTCTCTCCATTCATTTTTTATCTTTCCATTTGGAATATGGGTAAATCAAGATAAACAATAATTTCTACGTTTGGTACAATTGAATAATTATAAAATTCACTGGGTAAAATAATATAAAAAATAAAGATTCTATTGTTTAAAGTGTAAATGTAATAATGTCGTTAGATTTCACTGGGCGTATATAATTTCAATACATTGGAAATTAAAATGTAAATTAATTTCTATATATTAGAGTGTAAATATAGTAAGTTCCTATTACTAAAATAGAATAATTCTAAATGAGAATACCATTTTAAAATTTTCAAATGGAGAATACGAGAAGAATAAAAGACAACAGAAAAAATATTTATTAGTTAACACTTGTCAAATGATAAAAATATCTATAAGATCTATTTATATCCTTGTGAACCAGTAAGAAGCTTTAACATATGGGCTTGATGAATAAATTTGAAGCACATCCATTATCCATCGAAGCTCCATTTAGTAGCGGATCTGCTGGATAGTCCAAATAGGCACTTGACAACACTTGTCAAATGATAAAAATATCTATAAGATTTATTTATAACTATTAAAATAAAACATTGTTGACATTATCACTATTTAAATTTATATTTATGACAAAAATTATTTTTTTCTTTTAAACTTTTACAAAATAAATTTACATAGTTTTGTGTTAAATTTGATTTTGAAATGTGTTATTAATAGTTGTAATACTTTATATAAATTAATGTAATTTATGCCAGAAAATTTAATAAAACTGTGCATCGCATAGACACTATCTAGTAATAATAGTGCAATAAAGAGTAAAAAATAAACTTAGCATCTCATTTGTATTTTTTTGAGTTATTAGTGACATTACTTTTTTTTTTCCCACTTAATACAAATTGAATCTAAGTTTCATCCCAGAAGAAATTCTGAGTATGTTCAATTTATTCGATGACACATGACCTAAAAAATTAAGGGTGTTAAAATTGAATTATGTAGTAGGAGTACTATTTTAAGTGTTCAAAGATACAAACTTGTTAAGAAATATCATAATTTTTAAATAGCACAAAACTTTTAAACAATTTATTAATTTTTACTCCATCCGTCGTGCAAAAGCAAAGTTTAGTACTCTTTCGTGTGTACTCCCTTTGTTTCTTTTTGTATTTCCCGTTTACTATTTGCACAGTTTTCAAAGCAAATTTTAAACTTCAATAAATACACATAATAAAAATTATAAAAAAATACATAGTAAAAAAGTATATATTACAATGAATCTAACGAGATATCCCATAGATATATTTTATTTTCTATATATGTGTCAAAATATTAATTAAATTTCTCTCTCTTTAAGATAAAATATTTCAAATGAGAAGAACATTAGAAATGAAAGATATACTATTTTTGTTGAATTATAAACGGATTGCCTCGAGGTCGGTACTTTAAAGTCACCTAATCCAACACTTGTACAAAAAGTTGCATACAATTTCTACGTTTCTACACAAAAGGGCAATCAACAATTGCTTAATTAATTATGATAAAATTTAGAAAATGAACCTGGACAACCCAAACAAGGAGGAAAAGAAGTAGTGCACTCATAAATTCAAAGAAGGTTCACTACTAAAATCAATTGGTAATAGTAGGAGTTACTCCTTGAGTATATAAAGTGATCCATACTCTTCTTTTTGTCCGATGTAGAACTACTCACATGTGGGTAACACATGGACACTTCAACAAATTATGATTATAAACGTTAGTTAAGTGGAGTAACATTTAATAAAGTTGTTAAAAGCAATTAATTGCCATGTTGTTATTGGCCATCTAAATTTTATTGGTGATGATAAGAAAGGCATGCGTCAACAACTCTAATCCAAAGTCTACTCCCTTCTATTTAACGAACTTAATTGACCAATTATTAGATATATTTATCAATGCACTTTTTTTAATTATTAATGATTCGAATTGTGTATAATTATAAATTAATAAAAAATTAATATTAATAATTTTTTATTGACATAAATCAGACAAGATTTATGATGATTATAAATGGAATACTTATGCTGAATAAACGGTAGTACTCCCTCCTATTCACTCAAGTTGTTCCATTTAGTTTTTCACACTTGTCGAGACAACATTTTAACCCTTAATATCTCAAATTATTGTTAATTAAAAATTATAAAAAATTGATATTAATAATCTTTATATTGAGACGAATTAAATAAGATCTCACATGACTATGTTTTAACTTATAAATTAAAAGTAAAATACAAATTAAGAGTAATAAGTGAATAGTTCCCAAAAACAAATAGGACAACTTGAGTAAATAGGAGGGAGTATTATTTGTTATTTTGATCTGTTCACTTAAGTTGTATTATTTTTATTGTTGAATGATAACCTACTATTTTTTTTAATCTAATTTATATTAAATATTTTAGTTTTATCTACACCATCTAATCTTTACGTTACTTTATTATCAAATATCTTTATTTCTTCAAAACACTTAATTTCTTTTAATTCAAAGTACAGAGTAATTCGCATGTTTAAGTAATTGTAGAGTCACTCGTAATTGTACTGCTAGTTGTGAACAAGTAATTGGGAGACATGTTTGAACTTTAGTTAAAGCTTGACTTTTAATGTTAAAGTTTTTTTTTTTTTGAAATTTTAATGTTAAAGTTTAAAAGTTAGGATTGGTTATTACTAAGAAATTAAGGCATATGTAAAGTCTAACAAACTCCACTTTTAATATACTCCTTCCGTCACATTTAATTTGTATCATTTTTATTTTTCATTTTAATCCGTCCCACTTAATTTATATAATTTCTATTTTTGGACTATTATCCACCACATTCTTTTAATTTCATCTATATATTTAAATAATCTTTCAATTTCATACACATAATTCATTTTCTCTCTTCATTATTACCATTATTTACTTTTTTCTTAAAAAGTAATATTTTTCTTTTTGATGCAAATTATTCAGGGCAGCGAGAGTAATAAATAATACTATTTGAGATTCAGTATTATTGTCTCATTTACATATATTCAATTATGTAAATCTCAAATTATGTTTAACTAAAAATTGTAAAATAAAAATGTTGACTTTTATAAAATTTACACCGAAACGAATAAAATCTTTGACTATGTCGTATTAACTTATAGATTAAGAATATAATTCAATCTATGACTGATTGATGAATAGTTTTTAAAAAATGAAATGAGACAATAATAGTGAATAAGAGGTAAAAATAAAATAATTAAATTTTGGGAAATTATCAATGGTATCGTTAAGTTTTTGCACTTTATCAATGGCACCCCTAAGTTTTTTCGATTATCAATGGTACCCTCGTGTTATTGAGCGTCTTACAGTTCCGTAACCTTTTTTCTAATTTTTTTCCATCAAAAATCGTTAATTTTTTTCTTTTTCATATATTTTTAAATGTTTTAAATTGAAAAATAAAAGAAAAAGAATTAGTTAATGGTTTTGGACGGAAAAAATTTGAAAAGGTTATAGTTGTAAAACACGCAATAACACGAGGGTACCATTGATAATCGAAAAACTTTAGGGGTACCATTGATAAAGTGCAAAAACTAAGGGTTACCATTGACAATTTCCCCTAAATTTTTAAGTGTAGTTCTTATTTTTTGAAAATCCAAAAATGTATTTTAGTGTAATTGTTTCAAAGTTTTTTTTTTTTTTTTTTTTAATTTAAGTTATTGGACAATATTACATGTCAAAAATTAAATCTAATGGGAGATGAAGTAATTAATGTCATACTTTCTAGTTCCTATGCCAAAAATCCTAATCAATAACCGTGATTTGTAAATCACCATAATAAGACAAAAAAGTAATATTAAAATAAACAAAAGTAATAAAGATAAATTAAAATCACAAAACTCTCACCCTATTACATCTTATCACATAAGGGTGATTTAAAAACCTCACAAATAACCGTTATTTATTAAGGCCTTCTCTTTCTAGGCGTGTTCACCCGCATGTCATGGCCGTATAATTCTACCTCCTTTGACCGATATATTTGATATTAGGGTTGGCAAAAGTTGACCCGATCTGCTAACCCGACCTGAACCTAACCCGAAATAAAGTGGGTTTGGGTTGAGACTTTTGACCCAATTAATTAAATGGGTCGATCTGAACCTGATCTGTTTATTAAATAAATTAGGTTCAGGTCAAAATGTTAAACTTGAAAAAAATCTGTATAACTCATTTAATTAAATGTTTTGATTTCGAGTTAAATCAATAAGTATAAGCTAAACTTAGTTCATTTAATATTTTCTTATTTTTCATAGTAAATACAAAATAAACAACAAAAAAACATAAAATTAAAATTAAAGCCTAAAAAATTAGATTTAAACAACGTTAAAAACCTTAAAACGAAAACAAAAATTATAAACTGGTTAAGTGGGTCAAAATCAGGGCAACCTGATTTGTTCCAGGTCGGGTTAAGGTTGTGATTTTCGACCCAATTAACTAAATGGGTTGGGTCTGAGTCAAGGGTTTTCTGACCTGTTTATATATGACCCGAACACAAACCTGACCCAACCTGATCTATTTGACAAGCCTATTTAATATAAAGAATGAGTTAATTAGTCATTAATTGAACTAATTGAACTAGTCATCAACCTAAAAGGATCAAAAATTGAACTAATTGGAGTTGTTTGTCGAAAAACTGAACTAATTAAAAGTAGTGACTACTATATAAAAAAAATAAAATTAAATGTGTTGAGCACACAACTCATAATAGATTATTATTTTTTTTTTTGCAAAATAACACTTGCTAAATTTTTATGTACAAAAAGGCTAAATTTTTATGTACAAAAAGATTAAGGTGGAATAATTTGGTAAACCTCAGAGTTACCACGTGGATTTTTTTTTTAAGTTTTGGTTACCAAGTGGAAAACCCAAAATCTTAGGGTTACCATGTAGATTTTTTTAAAGTTTTGGTTACCATATGTAAAACCCAAAAACTCAGGGTTACCACGTGGATTTTGTACAAGTTTTGGTCACCATATGTAAAACCCAAAACCTCAAAGTCACGTGAAATTCCCGTTATATTTTTATCAAGTATTAATTTTATCAAAATTTTCTCTTTTTGATTTAGAAATCTTTTTTGTGATTCACAATTGTTCCAAGCCCATTCATCAAATTATATTTTCTGTTACGTTATACCTTATAATATGCTATATATTTTAACACGTCTAAATACATGAGTCATTTAGGTTAGCAATATAGATGCATCATAGAATCTCCATACACAACCACCACGCTGAATATTTCAATTTAAATAAATAAGATGTATAACAAGTTCTACCCAATTCCATATATAAATTCAAACAACACAAGCATTACAATAAAGCTAAGTAATCTTCCTTTCAAAAGAAGGAAGTAAATCAAATACAACACATCTATCAATTTCCATAAGGAAAATGAAGAAATAATAAAATAAAACCACACACAAACATCCTTAATTATAATTTCATAAAATGATCAAACTTAATTAAAATCATTAATTATAATTAACCCTTCTACAATTTTTCCTAACTTGTCCTTGTGATCCAATAAGAGGCTTAATATCACCCATCTTAATCATGGATGCCGAAAAATCAGAGATGAAAACATGAGGATTAGTAGCATAAGTGCGAACAAGTGAATCGGTAGATCCTCCATTGTATAATTCTTGGTCTGAATGAAGAATTGCTTCTTTGTTGATAAGTGTCTTGTAATAAGTGTTATCAAATCTAGATGGACTTTGAGCTTCTAATGGTGCCAAGTTATTGTCACCATTTCCATTCCTTCTAGGGCACTTTGCTTGGTTTGATCTTGCAAATGAAGGATCTATGTTCTTGTCTTGGTAGATATGTTGCCTAAAGTTTGTGCACCTTGCTGATCCAATTGTGTGGGCCCCTAATGAAATGTAATGTAAGAAACAAAGTCATTTTTATATCAACTAATTCAACAACTAGTCTACTGAGAGATCGTCTCTTTGATAGATATATCTCAAGTTCAACCCCAATAAAGATTAATGCCTACTTACTGTGTTCTTAATGTCTATTTACATTATCCTTAATGCTTACTGAAAGTATCCTTAATGCCTACTTTTAACATTTTAAATGTCTACTTAAATCATTCTTAATGGCTACTTATAATATTTTTAAAAATATATAATGGGCCTGTCGAATTATGGATTGTCTCTTAAAGAGACCATCTCTCACAAGAATTTGTGCTAAATGAATATTTAAACTGATAGTTTAGACCTTATACTCTATCACGCCGTATTTGATAGCCTTTTTGGGTTAGAAGCGTGAATGTAATGTTGAATATATAACATGTTTTGGGATCCAACCATCAACTTAAGCTTTTGGTTGAATTGGTTCTCTTGATATGGTATCAGAGCCAGTGTGACAAGATATCACGAGTTCGAATCTCAACCATCTCTCATTTAAAGTGGAACGTCAGATATGGAGAGGGTCTGGCTGCATCCATACTTCTAGCTCAAAGGGCTCTCGTTTGAAAAAAAGTATTAAATTATATAACATATCTTGACGCTTCAACCATCAACTTAAGCTTTTGGTTGAGTTAGTTTCTTATTAACACGTAACACAGTCCCTTAGTAAAAATATCTATGGAAGCATGCATACCATATAAGGCAACCAAGTCTCTAGTAGAAAGGCCATGGTTTTGGAAGCTAGAAATAAGACCACTAAGGCTTGAATTTGCAGCAGGAATGGTGTTGGTAGCATTAGCCAATGCAAAATATGCTGTCAATGAATCCCTTCTTCCCAGCTTCACTTCCCACTCAGGTCCTCCAAGCTATTATATTTGTTAACATGCATAAATACAAATTATACAATTTTGATCAAAACCATTAGAATATATATTTAGTCATATGAAAATGTAATTGCTAAAAAATACGTAGAAGTGTGGATATGCTTACAATAACAACTGAATCTCTAGCAGTAATCGCTAAAATATCAGCGCAAGATACTACACCAGGGCACACTTTTTCAACTGCCGACTTTATTTGATCAATAACTTCAAATCCTCTTGCCGAGTTTTTGTTTGGAGTTGCACCTTTTTCACTCTTGAATGAAGATGAATCGTCTAGCAAATTGGATGCATCACAACCCTTTTTTGTTACATGACACCAAAAAATAGTGTTAGTATTTTTTAAACGAAAAAAATACTATATAATAAATAAATATTTGTAATTTATTATGAGGTTCGATTTCAAATTAAGCATGTGTATGCATAACCTTAGATTTATAGTTGTTAATGTTATTTTAAAAATCTCTCATATAATAAATTAGAAAAGCACAAAGGAATAAGACACTAGCTTTACCTTTTATGTGAAATGATTTACATGCACATGATCATGCATGGGTGTACCGAATTAAAATTGAATGATGTCGAATGAAAATCAAACAAATCTTAATTATTTTAAAACACTTTGAAATAGAAAAGAATGTGCATATACTAAGTTTTGAACCTAAAATAATAATGTGGCATAAGAAAACCCTACGCATATATTCAACACACATATTACTATCTCTAATGAAACAACTTAATATAAAACTTAAATGATGTCAGTTGATATCCACCCATGTACATGACCTGCTAGGTTATGATAACAAATGATGCTAAATCATATGCTCGGCATAAAATATAAAGAATAAAAATAACATAATGCATTCGAGTAAATTACATTAACAAAACAGTCGTGAAAGTGTAACCGTAAAAGCGATGCACCCATGCGAGCCTCTCTATTGATAGCATTTTGAACCACGGCTCTAATAGTTGGGAATAAATGTGGACAAGATTCATAATAGTAATTATTAGTCCTAAGTTGAGCATTAGAGATGCCAATAAAAAGAGTGAAAAAAACAAAGAAAATTAGTAAAAGAGGAGATGAAGAAGCCATTTATGTTTGCTAATAATTAGTAATAATTAGTGCCTAATTTTTCAAAAATCAAGCTTAAGATAGGATTTTTTGTTGGGAACAAATTGTAACAAGATCAAGGTATTTATATAGATCATCATGAAAAGTCACTAATCATTTAATGGTTAGGTCCTCTAATTGTGTTACCTAATTCCAAGACTTATAGTGTGGGAATGAATGTTCCTAGCTTAGAAAAAGTTCAAACAAGGGTTATATTATAGTTAAAGACAACTAAAATTTTGACTAAAAAATATTTTTTTATGGTTGGCATCTAGGTGATTTTGTTGACAAGTTTACATTAAGCATGCACTAATTAACTATATTTTTAAATAAAAAAGTAATTAGTTAAACGCGGAGATTATTCATTATAGTGGGCTTTAACTTTAAGAAATACTTATGTTACTAAAACTTTTAAAACTAATTATAAGATTACCTACTCTGTTTTTATTTGGATATATTTCTATAATAACTATTACCAAAACAAAACACTGCTGATATCATCACTTATAAAAATTGCTTACGTGTCACTATTTCAATAAAAAAAAATTCTTAAAAACTTAAAGATGATGTCATTGTATAATGACTACTATTAATATCTTTGACTTTACTAACTTTTAATTTTTTACTTTTTATGCCACATTTTTTAATGTATTAGAAAGTCATAAAAGTATAAATTATTTTATTTTTTTCAAGATTTTTATAAAATGTTTATAATGTTTTTATTAAATGCGTATGGGATATTTTGAGATGGTTAAAACATAAAGCCGTAAATTTTTTATTTTTTTGCTTATACAAATATGTCAGAAATTTTAATAAAGCTGTACATCGCACGGGCATAATCTAGTTTATTACTATAAGACTTTACATTATTATACAAACTACAAAGAATAATTTTACAATTTTAGTGACATATTTTAGTGACATTTTGATGGAATACAAATTCATAAATATTAAAAAAATTACTTTACCTAAAATATGTACCCTTAGAAAGAGTACTCTTGTACCTTGAAAATTAATTTATTTTACAATTTTTATCACTTTGATAATTTTTGTTAAATCCTCCTCTACGATCATATATATTATTAATAAGTTAAAGATATATAAAGATAGTCAAAACTCAAAATTTAGAAAATGATTATTAACATTCTATATTTAGTTAAAGAATGAATTGTAAACATTAAGCCTACTTTTCTAGATTATAAAGTTGAAATTGTTGTTGACTATTTTTATATGTGTTTCTATATATTTTTTAGTATTTTTTAAATATATTTCTTTAATGTTTATGATCTTAAATTTTTTTGATTGATTTTATTATTTAATAAAATACTTGTAATATCTTTATCATATAAAGATTTCAGCTTTTTATAATTCCCATGAACATTTCTTACCTTAATTAGGTACATTTTTTAAGTTTTTCTTTGTCTATATTATTAATACTCCTTGCGTTCTTTAATGAAATTCGCACACGGAATGTGCACAAGATAATTACCATCTTTTAGATAGTATATATATCATTTATTTGAGTATAAAATTTGATGGAGGAAAAGTGAGGGCTATAAATATAAAAAGAATACTAAAATAATGTTAGTGGAAAAAATATGGGGATCAGAACTTATAAGGTTTTTGTTTAATAAAGTTAGTGAGAAACATTAGGGGACCAAAAAGAATATAAAATGTTACAATGATGTTAGTAGAAGATACGTGTGGTTCATAAGCATTATTAAAAGATTAAAACGAGGATGAAGAAGGTTATTTTTGTCCAAAATTTATAACACAAATAAAAAGATTTTTTATGAAACAAATAAAATACCCAAAATGATAAATAGAAACTTGCTTAAGGAGTAGAGGGCTAAATGATGAATTTAGAATACAAATTAAATGGTAAAAAGTTAGAATACAAAATTAATTAATACCCTATGTAAAGTAGACCCACATAGCCTTAGGTACAAAGTAATCTTGTAAGTATTTCACAAATTTTAACTTTAGGTTATCATTGATCAAATATTTCTCATTTACACTATTACAATTTGGTAAATGTAGAGAACAAAAAAAATAATATCCTTCATCTAATTAAGTTTTTTTCTTCGTTTTCAAAGTATTATCAAGTTTTAATAAGTATAAATATGTTTCATAAAATTTATAAAAAATATGTATTAAAACTTTATTTTTCAAAACAAACCTAATTAAATCTCACTTAAACATATTTTAAAAAGTATCAATTAAAAACCATATTTAAGTTTTTCTATTGTTACATTCAATATCCATACGTAACTAACTTAATAAAACAGAATGGGTACGACTAATTTTAAAATTGCAGTAAGCTAAGGTTTAAAATTAAAATCTTTAATTATAATATAAATTATGCTAAAAAATCAATTTATCTACTTAAGTAATCACAAAGGTATATATCACGAAAATTCTTTGGACTAAATTTTAATAAATCGTTTACTTTTATTGCTTTTGAAAAATTTGAGTTAAGTGTGGATACAAGACTAATTTCAGATTCTTAATTAGACTGATATAATAATAAAGTTAAAGTTCCTTATCCACTTACTTCTCCACTTTATGTCCAACAAAGTTTACTTCAATTTCATTTGACTTTAACATTATACTTTATAATCTCCATAATATTAAAAATCAAAAAACAATACTCCAAAAATAGAAATTTAAAATATTGAAAGTAGGCATTAAAATATAGTAAGTTTAAGGATAGGGTAAGTAGACATTAATCTTTAATGGGCTGGGCTTGAGAGACGGCCTCTCAAGAGACTAGCTAATTTATTATTGTACAGATGAACTTAAAAGTGACGATTATATAGGGATGAATACGGAGGATTGGAGGAATTTGAATGGTAACAGAAGACGACATGATAAAATAGTCACGAGTTTGAATCATTTTTACTCCTCATTTCAAGTCAAATAGTTTCCACCATGTATAGAAAGGACATGTGTTTCATCCATACTAGTAGCCTAGCTAATGAGCTTTTGTGTGAGGAGAGTGATATGATATATAGCGCATAATGATACTTTAATTATAAGTTTGAGCTTTTGGTTGGATTTGTTTTTTGACAAGTAAAAAAATTAACAATTGACCAAAAGTAGTTACAAAACCAACTCAAATAAGAGATACGCTTATAATGGTTAAGCCCAAAAATATATTATATATTATATGATACTCCTATTCCTATATCACGTTTTCTTATATGAGAATCCTCCGGATTAGAATATGGATGCAATATAAACACACCTTATATTTGATGTTATTAATTACTAGTTGTAGGTTAAGAAAATCGGTAAGCTCCTTATTTTTATTTTTTAGGGAAGAGTAAAAGATTAATTTTTAGAAACCAATTAAAACGTTAGACCTTTATATAATTTTTAGCCCGTCTTGTATTAGACCGTTTCACAGTAAGACGATTTTTACAAACTAAATTTTTTTATTATTATTAGTTAAGCCAAGTGTGAAGCATATGTCACGGTGAGACATCTCATACAAGAATTTTTGAATAATTTTTCAAATTTAAATATTATCTCATGATAACCGTCTTAACTCTTAACAAATAATTTACGAAAGAATTTTGATTCACAAATTGTTGTGAGAGACGGTCTTTTCTAGAGACGACATTAGATATATGGATTAAATAGCCCAATTAATAGAAATTAGAGATAAAAATAAAAACATGGGCTTTTTGTTTTGGGTCGTCTCTTTAAAAAACGGTCTCTTACAAGAGTAATTGTGATTTTGGTTTGGGTATAAGTTTCGCGGGCCTTAAAATCCAACCCAATCTACAAGCTTTTCTGTATGAACCTAAATCAGGCCCAAAAGTAGTAAATTTGGAAGGATTCAACTATGTGTCTAGAATTTAATAAATGATCCGTCTTAGACATTTTTACTCTAAAAATTAGAAATTCTTTTGTGAGACGGTCTCATAGTGTTAAATTAGGCTGGACTTATTGTGAATGTCAGCAATTATCAAGGAAAACACGGGGTGTACATACTTCACAAGCCAAGGAGATATATGCCATCCCAAAACCATATGACAATGGGAAGAAGGTCTCCAATATAAAGTGTGCACACCATTTTTAATTTGTCGATGTGGGATAACTCATCCCAATAACTTATAAAGTGAGATATTTTTCATAGATAGATTGAATAACTTAATTAATATAATTACTAGCATATACCACCTTATTTTTAGGTAGTTTCACCAAAAGACAACCTCTTGCAAGAGGCGCTACAAAAAATAAATTGATTTGGATATAAATAAATTGCTCAAAAATTTTCTTAGAGATTTTGAGGTAGGTAATCTATAACAATAATACAGACATAAGGGCTAATAAATTCAAATAAATCTATTTAAAAAATAATAAGGTTTAATAAGGTAAATATTTCTTACATATTTCACTTGTTTTGGAACAACGACTTCTGTTCAATTTTGATGTTCCCACACCGATTGGCGATTCTCTCTTTTTAAGAAAAGAAAAATATGATTTTTCTAATCTACAAGTTCAGTTATATATATATATATATATATATATATATATATATATATATATATATATATATATATATATATATATATATAACATTTAATTAAATCTATAATTTTGAATCGGCTATATTTTATGGTTGTGGTTAAAATATAATCAATATAATTATATTTTGAGGGTAAATTTACTGTACATGGCACAAATAAATAACTATTAATTAAATCTATAATTTTGAATCGGCTATATTTTATGGTTGTGGTTAGTGATCTTTCATCCCTCCCCATACCATAATAATAGTTACTATAAACTAAACAACGATAAAATAGAGCTGCAACTCAAATTTGAAATTTTATCAAGTCTAATTGCCATATAAAATTTCTAAGACTCTAGCTATAACTAATTCACCTTTATTAGGTGAAACGATCTTATTTATACAATCATTGATTGGATACAACTTACAATTGAGAAATTCAACAATCTTCCTAATTTTAATTTAAATAATTACAGTTAACCTACTTGACATATTTATAACCCTAGTGAGGCATCTATAATCTTCCCTTCTATTGGGAGATAGTTACCATTCTCTTGTACCATTTTAGACTCCTTTTTATATACATAGACACTTGATGCCCACATAAACGCCCCCATATTCAAAATCATTAAGCCGAACAAGAATAAGTAATAGTAGTCCAAGTGACAATCATTCAAATTGTTTCCTATCCAACTCTTTTCACCATTTTTCCCGGTCATCTTATCAACCATAGTAACGAGCATACTATTTAAAAAATTTCCAACTCCAATAGCACTCGTAAAAAACGTTGTCCCTAAACTTTGCATGTCATCGGGTGATTGGTCGTAGAAAAACTCAAGCAAGCCAATAGAATTGAAAACATCCGCCACACCAATTAGGGCATATTGAGGCAATAACCAAAAAATGCTCATAGGAACAAGTCCATTTTTTCCTACAACATGCTCCACCTTAATGACATGCATTCTTTGCATCTCAACCGTATACGCGATTGCTATGGCCGCGATTTGGATGATACAACCGATACCAAGGCGTTGTAAGAGGGTGATTCCCCTAGGGTTTCCGGTTTTTGCTCGCATTAATGGCACAAAATATCGATCATAAATTGGTACGGTGAGGAGCATTGACAAGGTCACAAAGCTCCCTAGGGAGGCTGCCGGGACTAAAAAATGACTCCCTATGTGACGATCTAATGTTGTACCTTGTTTTACGAATAGAGTGTTGATTTGAGCCCAAATTGTGCTAGGAATAAGGAGTACTAACCATATCATAATCATCCCACATACTTGCTTTGTTTTCTCTACTTGTGCTTGTGTGCATGGGACTCTTGAGCTTCCTTCTTTTATTGTAGCTTTGTCAAAAAACCTTCAAGAATTTACAATTAGCTTATGAAAATATGATATTACGTGCTAAAATACTGATTATGCATGTATACGTTTATCCTAGGGATCGAGGATACATGTTTTTTTTTAGCCGAGAGACTCATTGTCTGCAAGCTTCTTATTAAATATATTAGATATGTTGATGATGAAGATGCATATGTTCATGTTGTGCATGAGAAGAATTAGTTAACTCCTTTGTTTATTTGTTTTTCTACTCTTGAGTATATATGTAAAATTTTGTTAATTTGTTAAAATATTGACAAATAAAAGAAAGTTAGAGAACTATTAAAAGAAAATTTTTTTCATTTAGGAATTATTCCTCCATGATTAATTTTTATTACATAAAGTTGAAATAACTTTGCAAATTGCAACCAAGATGATTTATAAATATCACTTTCATGATGTATATAATGATTAATGAGACAAAAAATATAGTGTAGTCTTTCTTTCACCCTTAAAGAGTAGGATTACTCTTCCATCAATCATCCTCTATACACCAACTGTTTGAGATTCTTATCCTAATTCCTATTAATTAAATTATAAATACAAACACAAAAATGTAAACAATTGACCTTGTGAGAGATTAGTTTCTCGGTGGGACGACATCATAACAAAAAGTTTATGTTTTCCTGATTTATATTTATTGAGCTATTTAATCTATGTATGATATGCATTTGATAAGTGAAATGTAAATTAAAGAACAACAAAACGGATTCCACTAAATGACCTACGTGCATGGATCAGTTAGTATAATGTCATGTTTGGATTGAAGGAAATAAAGAGAATGAAAGTGAGAAGGAAATGGAGAAATGTACATTTACATAGTTCATAAATTGTGATAAAATTAGATTGGTATATGATCAAATACTTAATAATCTCTCCAATTCAGAGCAAACGTTAAATTTTATTTTTTGATATTATCCATCGATCACTCTTACTTTGTACTTTATTCTTAATCTGGTTGTCAAAATACAGTCATTTAAGATCTTGTTTAATTTATCTCAATGTAAATTTTATTAATATCAAATTTTTACAAATTTTAATTATGCACAATTTATAAAATATAAAATTAAATTAGTATATTAAATAGAACACAAAAATTAATGAGACAATTAATGTGTATTAAAGAGATTATGAAAATTTTCAATTTAAACAAAAAAATAAAGCAAATTCAAAGCAATAAAATATCAAAAACAAAATCACATTATTGTGAGAAAAACTTTAGAGCGATGCAATAAATTTGTGAATAGAGAGATGTGGGTCAATAGCTAAAAATAGTAAAAGTGGACCACTTTAATAGCTTCTATTTACTTGGTTATATGGGTATATTCTTTGTCTAATAAAATTTGTCCATTTATTTTTAATTATGACCTATTCTTGTTCTTTAATTACCATTTTTAGAATATTTTATAGGAAAAATTACCTAGAATAATTCAAATTATTTATGATTTTCCTATAATAATCTCACCTATTGATTAACCATTAATAATCTATACTTTGAGGGGTATTTTCCTAGAGTAAACTTGGGTAACCCAATTACCTACTATAGTATGTAATTCACCAAATAAACAAAATTAAATATTAATTTTAAATTATAAAATAGTTTTTAAAATTTACATAAAAAATTCTAAATAATAAAAAAAATCATAAATTTTTTATGAATATTATTTTAACATTTTTTTCGATATTTAATTTTAATTTATCTTTTTTAAAAAAAATAAAACTTGCTATAGCAAGTCATCCGGTCACCGGGTTTACTCTATGAAAATGCCCCTCAAAGTTGGGATTATTCATGGTTAATCAATAAGTGGAATTATTGTAGGAAAATCAAAAATAGTTTGGATTATTCAAGGTAATTTTTCCTATACTATATATATATTTTTATCTTATTTACATATTTCTCGCACTTTTTCGTAAAACACCATTTTATCGTTTTTCTTAAAAGTTTCACATTCATTATTAATGAAGCAATTTCCACATATTTTACGCACTTTCTCATAATATACAACTTTACCCGTTTTTCTTAATTTCTGATCCATTTTATCAAATTAAATTAACAATATTTATGTAAAAGAGTTATTATAAGATTCCTAATAGTGGTCCAGTTGATAAAATCATCCACATTAACATCAATGACAGTCTTTCACCAATGAATTATGACAACATCTTAGCTTACATGCATTAGCCTAAACCAATCATATTGGAAACAAACATAGATAGTACTACAACAGAATTTTATCCCCATTTGGGGCGATTTTAATTTATAGTCTTCTATAATTTGTATTAAAGAAAAAGTGCGTAGTTTTTAATAAATGATAAAAAAATAATATCTCGTCATTATTAGCCACCTTATTTTCTCATATATATAGCTCCCCATTGACGTAAAACCTCTTTCCTATAAAAAACTTATTTTTTTTCCTTGTCATTCTAAAATTATACAATCTTTAATCTTAATTTGTTCTTTAAACATAATCAAAATAATTGTAGCCTAACTGTGTAGGTGTGGATGCAACTATATTTAGTGAACCTCGTTTACTTGTGTTTGTTTGTTTAATGCTTTGTATTATAAGAGAAGGGACTATGAAAGGTTCGTGAAAGAGACGAGAAATACTGATGTACAAGCGTCAAATTTATGTAGGAAATTAAAGTAGATAACAAGAAGGGTGCTATTAGCCTAATATATAGATTCAACCATGTATAAATATCCTCTCATTCTTTACTTTTCTACTTAAATCTGATGTTTCTACATCAGTATTTCACGTCTCTTTCACTTTCATAGTCCCTTCCCTTATAATACAAACATACACATTTATCGTTGCAACTCTGTCTAGTGAGTAGTTTTCCGGTCTAGGCTTTCATTTGGGTCCATTAATCCTCAATATAAATGTCAAAAGCTACTACACAAATAGTGTGTGTGCGAATAATTGGATAATAGTACAATTGTACCAACCAATCTATCAACTTTCAAAAGAGTAACTAGAACATACTCTATATAACTCATTTATGAGTTATGAATTATTAGCATGAGTACCTTTTTTGGAGAAAAAAATTAAAAATCAAAATTTTAGATGATTGGATCCCTATCTCAAAGAATATCCAACTGGAATCAGGTTGGACGACTAAGACTTGTAATTATTATTAGAGTTTACACAAAAGGAACTCACTACTAATTTTGTGTCATTCTCCCATTATTAATAAAAGTTATTCTCACACGTAAGTTTCACAAAAATAAAAAAAATAGAATTTTTAAATGATAAATATATTTTTTTATTAAATAATAAATTTTATAGAGATATGGATAAAAATATTAAAATAAGGAAAAATTACCTAAAATAATCCAAACTATTCATGATTTTCCTATAATAATCCCACCTATTGATTAACTATGCATAATCCCAACTTTGAGGGGTGTTTTCCTAGAGTAGACTTGGGTAACCCGATGACCTGCTATAGTAGGTAATTCACCAAAAAATAAATTAAATATTAATTTAAAATTAGAAAATATTTTTGAAAATTTACATAAAAAATTCTAAATAATAAAAAAAATCATATATTTTTTAGGAAAAATTGTTTCTAAAAAACCAACCTTTTGGCCATCTGCAAATAAAGAGTCAACGTTTCATTTATTCAATAAAAAGACAACATTTGTCTCATTTTTGCAAATAAAGGGATAGCAGATAAGTCTTCAACTCTAAATTTATTGAATAAATAAAACGTTGACTCTTTATTTGCAGATGACCAAAAGGTTGGCTTTTTGGAAATAATTTTTCCTATTTTTTATGAACATTTTTTTAACATTTTTTTCGACATTTTATTGTAATTTATCTTTTTTTAAATACAATTTGCTATAGCAAGTCATCCGGTCACCGGATTTACTCTAGAAAATGTCTCTCAAAGTTGGGATTATTCATGGTTAATTAATAAGTAGGATTATTGTAGGAAAATCGTGAATAATTTTGATTATTCTAGGTAATTTTTCCTTAAAATAATGGAAAAAATATAGTAAACATGTGGGGATGATAAGAATTATAACAATGTTAAAATGAAATTGATAAAAAGTTATGTGGGGACCATAAACATTAATAAAATATTAAAATCAACATGAATAAGGTTAATTATATTCAAAATTTGTGATGTAAATATAATGGTGTTTTAAGGAAACGGTAAATAAAACAAGTTAAAATGATAAATGAGAACTTTATGAAAGGGGGGAGTATATACTATTAAGTCATGAAATGCAATGGTGAATCTAAGATATTCATGGGATAGCATAAGATGGTGAAGCCACATGGGGGCCGACAGGGGCCCGACTCAATAGTTTGCTTTTGCGGCTTATTTTTAATTTGACCCTTATTTTTTGATTGTATACTACTAGTATTGTTACAAGTGTAGTAGAAAGTTAGTGATTTAATAATCAATGAAGCTTTGATCTAGAATTCTTAAGTGTGCTACGATGATCAATGTTATCTATTTAATTCTACTTTCTATTCAATGTAAAACTCTGTGTGTTTTCTAAAAATCTTACACTAATGTAGATTCGTCAATGTGAATATTGCTACAAATTTTATATTGCATAAAGTTTAAAAATTATGAGATAATTTAAATTGTGATGGTGATATTAAAATAAAGTTAAAATTTCTGAATGAGAATAAAAAAAATAATGAAAACATTTGATAATAAAAAAATTGTAACAAAGTAAAATCGACCATACAAAGTAAATGTAGTAAAGATTCTATGAGGATTAGGACCATTAGAAACCTAGATGGAATATGATCAAAGAAAGTTTTATGGATGGTTGGCCTATAAATAATGAAAATTGACCATACAAAGCAAGCTATAACCCTTTCTTTAAGGTACTCATTGTTAACAGAATCCTAATTGTGCATGATAGTTGACAAACTTGGTAGTTGGTACTACCGTTTTTAACAATTCACCAATGAAATGCAACTAAAATGTACTTCCAACAACAAAATAAAACTCCCTCCAATTTACAACTATTGTCTCATTTTCTTACTGGGTAGGTTCACCTCAAATGTCTCATTTCTATTTTTAGTCATGATTTTTTTTACCTAAATACGCCATGTTTATATAAGTAATGTCCAAAATACCCTCACTTTTACTACTTACAATACTCCAACTATCACCTTTACAATTAATTTAATCAATTAAAATACCCCAACTATCACCTTTTTGGTGGACCTCATCCCACTCTTAATATCCGTGCACAACCAAATGGAACAATAGATATGAATGGGAGGGAGTATTAACACCTATGAACTCCCACTAGATTATTTATAGAAGGGGAATATTGAATTTGTTTCTATTTTTGTTTTCATTTATTATTTTTACATACTTTTTTCTAGATTTCAATGCAAATTTAAAAGTCAAATAATTTTAATTTTTAAATTTTTAAAAATTCTAAAAAAATTAATATTTAAAAAATATATATTAAAACGAATACATCAATAATCTATATAAATAATTTTACAATGAGAAATAATACCAAACTATCAATAAAAGCTAGGAGTAACACACATTATCATAAAGTACATCTGACACTGCCCCCACCCCCTCCAATAATTCTTGTTTCCCTCAACCTGGGGTCTGTATTAAATTTGATGATGGTCCAATATATTCTCTCCAATTCAGGAATGAAGTGATTTATTTTTAAAAAAGTTAAAATAGATAAAGAAATTATGCTCCTTGGCAATTAAAATTTGCAATAAAAGGATAAAGTTTTACTTAAGTTTTATTTGTTGAATAAGTTATAGAGTAAATAGGCGGAAATATGTATGAGATGAAATGATTAAATAAGTAATTGATGAGAATAAACGAAAAAAACGTAAAATTATTGCCTAGATAGAAATTGTGGAGAAGTTAAAGAGACAAACTAAGTATTAAGGATGAGAGATTTTTACTTATATATTCTTATGGTGCGGTGTTTTAGACTTTTGGTAGACCAAACAGATTCTGGAATCCATGTTTTTACGTACTTATTCTTATAACTCAGCCCTAGTTTAGCATGTATTGTGTTTTGCATATAGTGTTGCTGATGAGGCGTGATTAGTCATCTCTCTCCTTGCAAAGCTCTCTTTTTAAGGATTTATTTGAGTGTGTACATTCCTTTGTCCCTTTTTACAGAGGACTACGAGTATGGTATTCGATCATCTTCCCTAAATCCTGATTTTATGAGGAACACTGGGCTGATAATTATGACTATAACTGTACAATTTGACTCATTTCAATTAAAAATAATTAAATTTTGAAACTAGCTAGCTTTAGTTGATCCTAACCTAGATCAGACCCATCACTATTCTTTAGTTGAACATATTACACATATTAATGTTCAATTTACTTCCCATTTGAACATATTATACATTTCAAAGGCTCAAATGGGCACAAATTTAAAACCCTAGCCGCCCTAATTTTTTTCTCTCTTCTCTCTCTAAAAAAACCCTAATATCTATAGTTAGTTTGGGGCTATCATTAATCTTTAAAGATTGATGGTAAGCCCCTAATTTCTCCGTTTTAAGTTTTTTTAATATGATTAGAATAAATTTTTGTTCTCTCCCTGTAAGAGAGTTGTTCTACCCATTAATTGGGTTGATTCTACCCATATATTGGGTTTTGAAGTCTCTCCTTGTGAGAGTTTGGAGTTATGAATTTTGGTCTTTAGTTGATTTGTTGGTAGAGATTAATGCGATGATGCAGCAGACACCAAAATTGCAATTATCATCAACTACATCAAATTCAAGTCTATCTCAAGACTACAACAGATCGAAAGACCCCTCGTAGAAGGCTGTATCAAATAGCGATGTGGAAGAGGATATTCAGAATTGTCAGATCTCATACACAACGATCGTAGTTTTGTTATTTTTGAATTATATTTGGTTTTAGTTGCTATGTACTTGCTAATTTTTATCTCTAATGTAGATGTCGTATGACTCTTTATTAATGAATCAGGTATTATTCAAAAAAAAAATGGGTACAAATTTATTTTATAAATAGTAAATAGTTAAATCTAGTAAGATTCATCATTGAAATGGTGAAATAATTTACCTGAAAATGGAAGTTTGATTTTTGGTATGTTGTGGTTGAACTTCTTGATCATTGTCACTAGTAACTTTAAGTTTCCAATTCGCCAATGCAGTGAAAACAACCTTAACAATATCTCCAGCCGGACTTCTAACATTTTTAGGTTTATGCCTATAAACCGGTGTTCCTATATAAAAAACTATTAACGATAATATAAGGCCAATAGTAGGAATACCATAACCTAAACCCCAACCCAAGTTTTCTTGTATATAAACAAGCCCTAAAGTTGCAAATAAACCTCCTAAGAAGGCACAAAACATCCACCAATTGAAGAATGAGACTTTAAGGTGTTTCTCATGGGGATCGAAATCGTCGAATTGGTCTGCGCCAAATGTCGAGATATTAGGCTTTGTACCTCCCGGACCAAGGGCAATTATGTAGAGGGAAGTGTAGAATAACATGATTTGGAGTGAAGAATGTTGGTTGTTGTGGCATGTTCCATTTGTGCATGTTGGTTTTAAGGACTTGAGAGAAACTACCATTGTCAAGAGTAACATGCCCTATAAAATGAGGTTAAAATGTGAGATATGATAAATATTGATATGTTTGGTAACTATAGAAAGAGTACATTTCAGGCTTATAACCATCAGTTTAAGCGCAAATTGACATTTGAAATCATACAAAAAATCAACTCAACTAAAGAATTAAGTTGATGGTGCATGGTAGCAAAAAGTTACAATAATTGTAAAACTTATGTGAAAAAGGTTAAACAAATTAATGTCATGAATCAAGTATTTTTGAACAAACTACTTGTAAAATCTCAACCCCATCGGATCGCTGGTGACTACACATGAAGGTTGTAGACTGACCCCACAAACCAACACAAGTCCTTTCATCTCAGCGCACGTTGGTCTCCCTTGTGCGCACCCAATAAAAATTCTCAGGAGGCCATGCAACTGAGGAATTTTACAAATAAGCTCCCTTGAAAAAAGATGCACATCATTGATAAAGGTAGTCTACGAGTTTTTTTTAAACCAAGCCCGAGGTATCACACTACTCCGAGTAACATTTAAAAATTAGTTAGACAAATCAGTTACACCGATCAGCTACTAGTTATGTGTTACCTCCAACATGTTTGGAATAAAAGTAGTTCATGTTGTTGGCAAAAAGGACGATAAAACTTATTTGGTACGTCACGATCATTTAAATTAGTGTTACGAAAGTTTAATAAATGGATCGTAATCTAAGCCTAACGGCACTAAAAATGTATCTAACGAAATTTATTATAGAAGCTAAGTATGTGGCAATGTTTCATCATTATCGGATTTACTCTAAGCAAACACCTCCTAATATTTGCATTATTCATGATTAGTCAATTGGTAGAATTATTATGGAAAAATCATGAAAATATTAGATTATTCAAGATGATTTCTCCTAAATTATTTTTATACGACTTTCTAGATGTGAAATTACAAACATAGAGTAAACGTTGATAGATATGCTTTTAACTTTTTTCTATTCTCCAAATGTAAAATTTTCTTATGAATATTTACTAATTATAACCTTAAAGTGTACGTGATTTTACTAATTACAACCTCATTTATCTTTGTGAATTACATCCACTAAAGTATTAATGTCTACAACATTTATGTCAAATCACATGATTCCAACTATTTTAATGATTGGAATATTAGGTCAAACGGTGATTTGAATTGACCGTTATAGACATTAATATTTTTTTCCAGTTATTAATTACCCCATATAGGGGTTGTGGAGACTATAGTTACCAAAAAGTGGAGAATTAGAAGCACTACATAGCTACGTTACATAGAATTACAGTCATTAAAGTATTAATATCCACAACGTTCATGTCAAATCACAAATTCTGGTCATTTTAGGGGTTGGATCGAAATTTTAAGTTAATTAATTAGAATTCTATAATTTAGTCAGAACGCCATAAACATTGATATTTTGATGGCTGTAATTCAGAAAAAACCTAAATTTTAAGACTGTAATCCAGAAATTAATTTTTTTTATTAATTTTAATATAGGGGTATGGCCATCCATCCCGCTCTACCTTGCTCAATGCGGTCGTGGAGACTATAGTTGACTAAAAAGTGGAGAATTAGAAGCACTACATAGCTACCCTACAAAGAATCATGCTCTCTTTTACTACCTTAAGCTTGATTCGTGGAGAGCAAATGTTGCAAATCCACATCCATTCCCATCAATATTGTCCCAACCCCCCATTTATTCCAAATAAGACATTGAACAATTTTGGGCCCTCACTATACATATAAACAATATTTAGTAAGGAATCACACCAAATCAACTAGTAGTGGTAACCAAAAGTTCATGTCCTACATATATACTAACTTATGTATGAACATAATCCTACCGTCAAAACAAAAGTAAGAACATAGACTTGATCATGGAAAATATTCATTACATATTTTCAAACATATTAATGGTCGTAGTGATAATTAATAACCGATATAGACTCTATAATGTATTTTGAAGTCTTAATCATCAGCTTACAGTATCGATATCGTCTAAGTTTTCATAATATTGGACAATGATGGATCTTTTGTAGAGTCCAAATTGGGGCTCGATCAGTCCCCTTAAAAAAAATTTGGGTTTATTTTATAGAACTAAAATATTGTCTATTATTACAATAAAAAAATGTGATTCAATAGATAAGGATATGATTTTCAAACAAGAATCAGGTGTTTGAATTTCGACCCCACTAATTTTTTTGTTTGAATTGTTGCTAGCGGCCTAGAGCCCTTGGGCATTTTAAGGCTTGAATTTATGACTCAAAATCCGACACTAGATATACAAATAGACTAAGATGATGGTAGAAGTTTACGTACCATGACATAGATTAGAGAAGAGATGGTGAAAGTCCAATATCGACCAAGATAGGCATCCGCAAGATAAGCACCAAGGATTGGTGTCATCCATACAACTCCATTCCAATTATTCACATTCCTAACTGAGGAAAGTGTGTCTTCATGGAGTTGGGTTGTTAAGTAAACCACCAAATTTGATGCTATGCCATAAAAAGCCATCCTCTCAAATGCTTCATACGCTACATTAATTCCATATATCCAAATTAATTAGACCAAAAATAAATCATTAATTTCACACAAAATAATATATATTCTCTCCGTCCCAAAGATATGTTCATGTTTAATTTAGGGGCGGATTCAAGGTCAGTTAATGATGTAAACTGACAATTTTCAACTTATTTTTAAAATCATATACTAAAATTATAGAAATATGTGCTGGTTAAGTTGGTTGAAAGTTTGCTATGTGAATGCATTGTCTTGGAATCAAACCTTTTTAAGCACATTTTAAAAATATTATCAACATCATTTGATTTTTTTCCTAGATCCGCACCTGATCTGATCGTTAAAAATAAGAAATTTGGTTGAATAAAAAGGTGGAACATATCTTTACAACGGTTGCTTTGTGAAGAAAGTTACCTAAAAGAAAAGCACAAGCCTTCCATTTGCCACTCTTAGAGGCTATGATAGGACGACCACGAAGATCTAGAGTTCCATCATGGGTGTAGTCACTAGTGTTTGTTTCCAAGTCCATTTTTGGGTTCAAAAAAAGTTTGTTTTTTAGTTGGTTGGGTTTTTTGGTAAGTGTTAAGTTTGTGTGATTCTTGTGTATTTAAGGTGGGTTTGTTAGAGTTTAGAAGGAATGAAAGTAGGTAGGAATACTCACAATATATGAGTGGAGGTTAGGGATGTTAGGCTATATATAGACTACCATAGGTGAGGTTCCTTCTCCCTTTTTTTTTTCTTTCCATTAGGATAGGATAACATTTAATTATATTAATAAATGCCAATTACTTTTATCATGCTCATTTAAAAAATTCAAATTCAAGATGACATGTTTTGATGTCAATATGAAATGAATGTAATTTAGATTGGACATTATTCGACTCAAATTTAACATGATTTTAATATAACGCAACTAATGATGCAAAATAACTCGATCAAACTAAACCTAAACTACAAAAATATTCGAATTGAAAAATGGGTTAAAGTGATTTAACTTGAAATATAACTAATTTAGACCTATATCTTATTGATCTAACCTAAAATTGATTTGAATTAAATTTGACTTGATTCAAATCCAAACTTTACCCAAGATGGTATTAGTGAATATTGACTTGCAATATGTACGGAGCACATAATCTATTGTTTGACGCTTTCGACAATCAATCAACTGAATAATAACCAAGTTGGCTAACATACATGCAGGATACCTAGGGATGGTCATGGGGCAAGTTTGGAGTGGGTCCAGATAGACGTGGATCCGGACCCTTTTATTTTCTTTTTAAATTCAGAGCCGGATTCGAACCCTACGGGTTTAAAATTTTCAGACCAGATCTTTCGAATCTGATGTGTTTAGGGTTTTTAATGGGTCTAAAGAAAGTCTATTTGATTTGTCAAATTAAAACCTTTTGTAAGTCATTATATAATTTTCGTATTTTAAGAAACTTATTTGCGTAATGTTTAAAAATATTTAAAAAAGAATAATTAACTTAAAAACCAGAATAATCGATCAACTCGCAATTTACATAACAAAATAATCAACTTGCAAAACAGAAAAATCACTTAAGAAAAACAAAAAATCAACTTAAAAAACACAAATAAACAACAGAAACAAGGAGGAGACTGGGATTGTGTACTGGTGTGGCGCTTCTGAGAGATTAAGGAAGAAAGAATTTAGATTAAGGAGTATATCATAAATGAAAAGAAAATAATTAAATGGGGAATTGGGAAATCAGGGGTCCGGGTCCGGGTTTGTGGGGCAGGTTTAGGGTCTGGGTCCCAAGTTTTGGGCCCGAACCCAGACCCATCAATTATTTTTTAGATCAAGATCCGACCCGGATCCGATGAATCTCAAAAAACAAGACTCATATCCTTATTAAAGGGGCGAGTTCGAGGCGGGTCCAACAGGGTCCTGGACCCATGACCATCCTCTAAGCTACCTGAATCCGAATTGATTGTTCGACTGAACAACTATAATGGTCCCATCTATACCTTTTAAAATTTGATTTGACCCGAAATTAACCTAAAATACGAACCCAAATCAGTTGTTCCCTATAGCCCGAAAATGACCCACACTGAAATTTCGGGAAAAGCTGGATCAAACCCAACTGAAGAAATCATGTATAATACTCCCTCCTATTCACCTTAGGTGTCCCATTTACTTTTGGGACACTATTCATCTATCACTCTTAAATTGCATTTTATTATTAATCTATAAATTAAAACATAATCATGTGGGATCTTATTTGATTCGTTTTGATTTAACGTTTATTAATATCAACTTTTTATAATTTTTAATTATACATAACTCAATATATTAAAGATCGAATAAGTGCATTGGATAGAGTGCATAAAGTAAATAGGACTCTTAAGATGAATAGGAGGGAGTAATATTCTTGCGGTAGAAGCAAAATAGAGAGAAAAAAAATACAAACACTAAAGTTTTGATACAAATTATACACAATATTAAAGTGAATTTTTTTCTAGTTCTACCTTCCTTGTACCAATAATTATATACAATATTAATTCTATTGAATTAGAATTCTACTAATTCAAATTTGATACAAGTTTGTTAGAGTATATAACATATCTCACTACAACATAATTTGCTTTTAGTGGGATATATTTAACGACATTTAATTTAAATGTCGCTATTTCAAATTTCTTATAATGTATATAGAGGATTTAGTGACATTTATTAGAACCTTTAGCGGCATATTATAAAGTCACACTAAAGCCTTTAGCGACATAGGATCTAGTGACATTTCTCACAAATGCCACTATAGACTATAGTGACAATTACATATGCCACAAAAGACCAAATTAAGTGTCACTAAATCACTTTATGGTGGAACTTAAAATAAAAACTAATAATTATTACACTAAAAATATAAATCAGTAGCATTTTTTTAATATCACTAAATTCAATGTCACAAAAAGCTAAATTTGTTGTAGTGTCTTGGGCCCTCAACCATAAGCTTAAGTTTTTGGTTGAGTTGGTTCCTTTTAACATTTATACTTCCTCCGTTCTAAGATAGTTGCTACATTTGTATTATCGACTCATCGTTCAAGCTTATTTTATATATTGCGGCTAATGTGTAAGAAAAAATATAGTCAAGTGAGATATTGTTTGAATCGTCTAATTACATACTTTCATAATATTTAATTTTTATAATTTTTAGCTAAATGTAGTTTAAGATATTAATGATCGAAATTGTGCATTGGATTGCGTAAAAAAGTGAAATGTAGCAAGTATTATGGAATGGAGGAAGTATATATTTTGTGAAGTGGTTGTAATGCGTTGATATCTATTATAGGTTTTTGGTTCACATGGCTTATTACCGCAATTGCTTGTCAAAAAGCGTTTGTGACTAATATTTAAGAGATTCTGGTTTCTTATTTGGAAATTTATTTAGGTCTTTATTGAAATCTCATCGTTTTGATCTGTTTTTAATTACACGTTATTTTCAGCTACAAGTCAATATTTGTAGTTCTTTGACATCATTTTAAGTCGGAATCCATCATATATTTAGTCAATTTTATATTTTGAGTCAACGTTTCTTAATTGTAGCCTTAAAGTAGGGATATATGTTCTTTTTAAGAAGATAATTATTGTCGTGCCTTGTAAATCCAACATAAGTCAGAGTTTGGGAGTAGTAGACAAACAATCATAGTACATACGTACCCATACCCCCTCCAAAGATAAAATAGGAGAAATATTGTCCAAAAGACCGTTAAGAAATAGAGACCCTTGCGATGTAAGAGATAGGTCGTATGTGTTAGAATGCTATGTGCAAATACAAATTACGTTAAGGCGAAGTCGTTGCTTAAAAGGAAAGGAAAAAAAACAAAAAAAGAATAATAAATAAATAAATAACAAGAAAAAATAAGAATAAAACTCATAAAAAAAAAGCATGTACAAAACTATAAGGAAAAAGGCTATCAAAACTCTAAAAACATAGATAATATGTTTCCAAGTACACATATTCCTAATAATCAAGTCCTTCAAGAAGTGCAACACTCACAAATTTAACTTAATTTGTTTTTCCCCTGAACTCTAGGGTCTATCTTGACTTCTCTTACCCTCTACTACAATGCTTCTTTACATCGTCGATCATGGGAGTGTCGACAATTTTTCTTTCACATACCATCTCAACTTATTTTCGCGCATCTTTGACAATAATAAGGCAACCCCGTCCCTCAGACCCTCTCTCAAATCCGAGCTTTTTGTTTTATCCATCATCGTGTGCCTTCACATTCACCTTAGCATGCACATTTGTATTACCTCTATTCTTTGTTCAAAGAGTTTCTTAGCCGGCCAACATTTATTCCAATACATCAATGCATGTCAGATTGCAACTTGATAAAATTTACCTTTTAATCTAGTTGTAAACTTCTTATTACTTATCACCATGGTGGTATCATCAAGCTCACCGTTACATTGAAAAAATCTTCTTTATAAAAAAAAATTATCATAGTATATATCTTTTAAAAAAAGACATTGAAAAATATATATTTTTTAAAATTTTTACCCATTATTTGGTCTCTTTAAATCCGCTGAAACCTAGCATGAACCCATTTGAAACTAATTTGACCTGAAAATGACATTATCTAAAATTAACCGGTCGACTGAAACTAACCCAACTAAAAACCTACAACCTAGTCAATAGGTCTTGACTCATATATGAAAATTCCAAATTTATTAATATTTGTTTGGTTGCAAACTTCAATTATCGTTAGTTTTCAAAAAAAAAAAAAGAAAAGAAAAAAAAAGAACTTCAATTATCGTTAAAACAAGGTGACCTCTATATGTTAAGCTAATTGTGATCCTTAAAAGTTAAGTAAAAGCTAATTGTCAAAATTTCAAAATAAAGAACGCCAAGGAGAAATGCCTAATTATCATCTCATGTCCATAAATGGGAGAATATATTGGTGACTAACATAATCTTTGATGTATTAGTTCACCAACTTATCATTTAATTTTTGATTAATATTTTGCCATTTAATTTTGATGGTAAGATTCTTTATGTGTAGTTAAAAAGTTACATCAATAAAGTTTGTAAAATTATACAATAATGTAGAACACAAAAAAAAATATACAAGTGTGGATAAGTGGAAGCAACACATATTCAACTCATACCTTGAAATAATAAAAGGCTTTTAATACTACGTCAAGAAAGCAAGTGAACTAAACATTTAACCTAATGATCGTAAATTTTAAATATGTTACATATATACTTTTATCATTAATTAAATAGGAGTACTACTTCCTTCTTGCTTTTGAGTTTGCCCCAATACTATTTTAGTTTGAACCAAGTTAACCTCTTGAAATATGTATTATTATTAATATATAAGTTGTTTAATTTATAAGAAAAAGAAGAAAATATGTCACATTATAAACTTAAAGAGTACTCTTAAAACTACTCACTGGTCCTGTTTTTTGACTTCTTATAAGAAGGTTACCTCTTTTCCTCCGTATTTGGGTTGACGAGACTTGCTTCATAGCCATTACTATTTTATGACATGACCCCGCCTCTACTAAATAATAATATACCCTTTAAAACCTAAAATTTATTAAAATCTATAAATAATACTCCTATAATTAACATTTATTCCCATACCGTCAAAAAACATAATAACCTCACCTACAATACCTTACTAAAATACTCATTCTTCTGTTTTTTGAAGAGACTTATTTTTTAATACTACCTCCTATTCATCTAAAATGTCCCATTTGATTTTGGGACACTATTCATCAATCACTCTTAAATTGCATTTTATTATTAATCTATAAGTTAAAACATAGTCATGTGGGATCTTATTTGATTCGTTTTGATGTAAAGATTATTAATATCAACTTTTTATAATTTTTAATTATACATAACTCGATATATTAATGATCGAATAAGTGCATAAAGTAAATGGGTCATTTTAGATGAATAGGAGGGAGTAATATATATAGTGAATTTAGTGACATTTATTAGACTCTTTAGCAGCATAATAAAAAGTCATACTAAGTTTTTCGCGAAATAGGATCTAGTGACATTTCTCATAAATGTCATTATAGACTATAGTAACAATTACATATGTCACTAAAGGCCAAATAAAGTGTTACTAAATCTCTTTATAATGGAACTTAAAATAAAAACCGACAACCATTACACTAAAAATATAAATCAGTGGCATTTTTTAATGTCATTAAATCCAATGTTGCGAAAAGTTAAATTTGTTGTAGTGGATAATGGATATAGGTGTTCATTCAGGCCATCGGGTCAATTTCGGGTCAAAATGTTTCGGGTTACATCAAACCGAATCTTGTGAACGTTTACATAGATTTTTATATAATTTTAAATTCATTTTAAAGTCGCGTAAAGTCGAATTCAGGTAAAATATCGACTAAATATCAAAAAGTTGAATCTGTTTTGAATATCTCTCGTCTTGGGTCTTTGAGTGCTAAAAGTTGGGCGATACCCTCTTTATCCTTGATAAATCTATAATCTATCTATAACTATTACTAAAACAAAACACTGCTGATGTCATCACTTATCAAAATTGCTTACGTGTCACTCTCTCAATAAAAAAGTTTCCTCCAAAACTTAAAGATGATGTCATTATATAATGACTACTATTAATATCTTTGACTTTACTAGTAACTATTACTAAAATAAAACACGCTGACATCATCATTATTTATTATTGCTTACGTGTCACAACCTCATTAAAACTTTTCCCTCCAAAACTCAGTGATGATGTCATTATCTTTATGAATTATTTTTATGACTAATATTTACATCCTTGACTTTTTATTGATTTCTAACTATGACTATAAGTCTATAACATTATCTATATTTATTGATTTTATATTTTTTAAGTCACATCATTTAATGTATTAGAAAATCATATATTTTATTACATTATTTTAATTATATATTATTTAAAAAATCTTATCAATGTTATTTATTAAATGAGTATTATTTAAGTGTATCGGATATTTTGAAATGGTTCAAAGATAATATACTTTTATAAGGATTTTTTTATTTATACTATTGGTTGCTTAAATGCAATGCATGATTCTAATATGATTTAAGTTTTGACAATCTTTAATTATGCAAGTCGCTTATATTTTTTGTGAATTTGTTTAAACTTTTATAAAATAATTTTACATATATAAATATTTATGTTAAACTTGATTTTGAAGTATGTTAAATTTGATTTTGAAGTATGTTTTTAATAGTTGTATTACTTTATACAAATTATTGTAACTATTTTTTGTTAACATGAATTTGGTATGTTATTTTTTTATTAAAAATATTCATATTTTTGTATTGTATATTTCATGTACGATCTATTTGCTTTCTATTTAAAATAAAAAAATAAAAGCATAGATATAATTATGTTAAAAATATAATCAAATTTTTTGTCTTTTGTTGTGATTTATTTGTCATTAACTAAATTTTCGCAATCATCTACGCGCACAATGCAAAGTATGATACAAATCATACAATGTATGTAATGTATATAACTATTCAGAGTGAAATGAGATGTAATTATAATGTAAATTTTTTTAAAAAAATTTTTAATTTCTTAAATGATACTAATATGTCAAAAAATTCAATATAAAACCGTGCATCGCACGGGCATTATCTAGGGTATGCTACTAAAGTATAAGGCCCAAGTTCATTACCTTTTATCGAGGTTTGAGTTTATTCAACTTTCTCCGTCTAACAACTTGTAAATGAAAGTTGAAACATTGGTATCAAATATGACATTGTCCCATTGAGAATCTTGGGTGGAAGATTTTATCTTCCAACCTTGTAACAAACTAACACTAGTTTGTTTCTCACCATTTATGGGTTAATCTTCACTAACTTGATTGTTTTAGAAGATTCTTCTGCAGAGCCGTCTTGGATAGTTTTAGAGCCCTAAGCGAAAGCGGAATAATAAGTACTTATTACAATACGAATATTATGTCTTTTCCAAGTGACAATTAATAAACTAATAATAATATCAATTAGACAAAACAATAATATACTTCTCAATTAACCTATTAACATAGGATACTTGTTTTGATCTATTTTCCCCATTAATTTATTTATTATCTATTTAGTTCCATTTTACTCTTTATATTATATCTTTTTTATTTTTAAATATTAGACTACCTTGACATTTTATATCCAACTTTTTAGTCTCAGTGTTAAAAATCACTAAAGCTAAATGACCGAAAAAGTCAAAAAAAAGTTGCTTGTAAGAGGGGTCCAAATTCCAACAACAGTGGAGCAGTCCCAAATAAGTAGGGAAAATGATTACACCATAATTGATATAGTAGGCTGGTCCATAATCTACCGAAGGACTAACCTTGTGTAGGGGGCACACAGGAAGATGACTAAGTTAGCCTTAGCCATCCTCTAGGATATAGTAGGATTTACTTCTTGTCTTGTAAATTCTAAATTGTACTTATGAGCCTTGGTAGAATCTTAAGTATAAATTTTACAACTTCCTATGTTTTGTATTAGTTGCAATATTAGAAAAAATGACACTATTTATTTATTACTCTTAATTTGTGATTAGTTTTAATCTATCAGTTAAAACATAGTCAAGTGAAATCTTGTTTGATTCATTCCATTGCAAAGATTATTAATATTAAATGTTTATATTTTTTTATTAAACATAATAGATATATTAAAGATTACATTAGTGCGTGAAAAAGCAAACGTTGCAAGTAACTGGAACGGGGGAGCATATATTCATTGTCATCATCTTACCAAGTATATCCTGTTTTGTAGAAGCTATGATCAGATTCTGAGTAGGGTGGAAGACGGCAACTCAAACCCATAAAGGAAAGTATAGTCAAAGAATAGTTCAACTCGAGAAGATTCACAAATGAATACTAAAATTATATTTTCTTCATTCTTTCATCCTATTATCTCTATTTCTTGTACTTTATTTCTTGTGTGATTGTTTTTCATCAAAGCAACACAAAAATATGTTAGCTAGCTATTATTTATGTTTTCCGTCCAAAATTAAATAGTTTCCTATAAAAAAAATCATTTTTTAATAAAATGTTTTTTCTTAAAACCAAACACTCGTTTAGTAAACAATGTAGTAAGAGGGATAATATATACATAATTTAACATAATTATAAAATGTTTTTTCTTTCTAGTTCTCTTTAACTAGTTTTCAGTTGTCTTTTGGCTTGTTGATTGATTATATAGTCAAAAATTATGTTTGTTTAGTTTTAAGCTAAAATAAAATCAAAAAACTTCTTTAACTAGCTTTTTACTCGCTTTAAAATGACGACTTTTAGGATTATTTTTTCTTTAGTAAACAACCAACAATCAGTAATTGATTTTAACTCTTTATTTTAATATCAAAACCATCTGCCATCATAAAAATTAACACTACCAACAAATCAAATCAACCAGCAACCAACCGTCAAACGCTAACGCCCTAATATGTTGGTAATCCTATTGCCTTACTCGTCAAAAATATAATTTGGCATTGGCAATGGCAACAAATAATGTTGACAGCCCTCTTATGGCATGCCTAGCTTTAGTCTTATCTCTTAGATGCACTTCAATGATCTTACATCTATATTTGGGCCAATTATATTGTGGGTTGGGCCACAAAATTTGTGCCATAAATATTGTGGGTTGGGCCACAAAATTTGTGCCATAAATATTGTGGGTTGGGCCATGATTTTTGGGCATCAAATTTTGGGCCATGTTTTTGGACTAGTTAGGACGTCGTGGTCCATAAACTAAGATCTAAATACACTCAGAGTTGTCTTGAAAAATTTGAGAGTCATGTGCAAAACTTTTATTTTGCGCTTTATTTATAGTAATATAAATATATTTATATTGTTAATAAACTTAACATATCTATTCTTTTGATTAACTTTTTCATATACGGGAGAAAGAGGAATCCTATGCGATCGATCACTTCGCACACTGACCCCTTTAAATAGGTGCTCCTTAATTGAGGTATCAGTTATGTTCTAAACCAATTGTTCTTTATATTCTTAAACTTATTCTTTTGCTCATCATTATGTGATTCTGTAGCAACTAAAAGACTTTTTGAATGTGAGGTTCTTAATCTGACCATTAGTAAAAATATAACTTCTTCAACTTTTGTGATTCTTTAACACTTTTATCCTCCTCTTTTGTAACAAAAGATATATGGTGTAAGTCGGGATTATTAACTAAAATTTGTTAGAATTTAGAAATTACCTGGCAATTCAGACAAAAAGGAGAAGAGATAATGAATTAATAGTTTGAAAGAGGTTCTCTATAAAAAATCAATTGGTATTAGTAGGAGTTACTTTGGTTTATTATGTTCTCTTTCTACGATGTGGGACAACTTACATGTGGATAATAATGGGTAAACTCCCCTCATACTATGTGAGTGTCCTTAGAATTTTAGCCCTCCAGAAGAGTTACAAAACTATTGGGGATGAACATCTAATTAAAGGCCAATTAACCAATGGTAAGATTAAATGTCTAGTTATAAAGACCCATCAAAACATCGGGCTCTGATACCATAATAGAATTTTGAAAATAGACACATCAACCCAAATAAGGAGAAAGATCACCCAATTATATATAAGTCAAAAAATAAATTCATTACTAAAATCAATTAATAATATATAGTAGAAGTTATAAAGGGATATATCATCATCTCTTTTTTCAGAACTCACAAGTTGAATATAAATCTAAAGTAAATAGGCATACATTGAGTAAATGTCGATCAACAATAAATGATCGAATTCCGATCAACTAAGGATGGATCCTCATCTTAGGACGACGATAAATCATACCTATACTCATAAAGTTAATTCAATTTGTAATAATAAAATGTAAAACCTCGGCCATTTCCTGGACTAGACAGCTTCCAAATTTGTTCATATCCATCAATTGAACATGCACAATCAATAATGGTTTACATCTTCATGGTAGGCCATGCAAAAACAAACAAAAAATTACTCACAACCCAACTACTCCGTCCGTTCTTTTTTGTTCTTCTCATTTACTTTTTGCACAGTTTTCAAAGCAACTTTTAAGCCTAAATATCTCTAAATACGCATTATAAAAAATTATAAAAAATATATAATAAAAAAGTATACATTAAGACGAATCTAAAGAGATCTCATATGGATATATTTTATCATTTATAAATGTCTTAAAAATATTAATCAAATTTCTCTCTCCAAAATGGAATATTCTAAATGGGAAGAACAAAAAAGAACGGAGGGAGTATTTATTAGCTTTTAATAATACAGAGATTAAAAAATTTAATATAGTAGATTAAAATTGCGGAGTTTATAAAAGAAAAATTTACCTAGAATAATCTAATGTATTCGTAATTTTCCTACAATAATCCCACTTACTGATTAACCATGAATAATCCCAACTTTAAGGGGTATTTGCCTAGCGTAAACTTGGGTAACCCGATGACTTGTTATAGTAGGCAATTCACCAAAAAGTAAATTAAAAATTAATTTAAAATTAGAGAAAATTTTTGAAAAATTACATAAAAAATTCAAAATAATAAAAAAAAATCATAAAATTTTTTGAATAATTTTTAAACATTTTTTCAACATTTTATCTTAATTTATTGTTTTTATAAAAAAATAAAACTTGATATAACAAGTCATTCGGTCACCGGGTTTACTCTAGGAAAATATCCCTCAAAGTTGGGATTATTCATGGTTATCAATAGGTGGAATTATTATAGGAAAATCACGAATAGGTTGAATTATTTTAGGTAATTTTTCCTTTATAAAATTAAAAAAGAGTAGAAAGAGTAAAAGTGATTAATGATATCATATTCAAAAATAAAAATAGGCCAAGATTATTAGAAACGAGCAAAATGCAGTACTATTTAATTAATTACCGAATGATATAAATATTTTTAACCTTCAATAATGCAATTCAAGCCAATTAATATGGCATTTAATCTTTAATTTTACGTACCTTTTTGGTTGTGATGCAACCTTTCACAAAAATTTGGTTATCCTTTTCGTGATATTATCATACAAGAATTATTGCCCAACAATTTTATTTTTTTTTCAACCTAAATTATTATAGCAAGATAAATGTGCTTAGCCAACCTAAAAGATGTAAGCAACAATGCTAAGTCTCTTTCACTCTTTTGGCCCTCTATGTCCCTTTTCCTTTCTCTTTAATTGCTAGCATCGTCCTTACATTTTCAAAATATCCCCCATTTGTAAAATTTATTCCTTTTAAAAATTATCGATTTTTTTGTGTCGAAATTTCTTAATTATATATAGCATATAAAAAAAACTTTTGAAATAAGCATGATATGATGTTCAACAGATCAGTTGTGTTAGATTAGGAATGACTCGGTATGAGTCTGATTAAACGAGAGTCAAAGTCAGTAGTCCTTATTTCACCCTAACCTATTTTTAAAAGAGAAACTATAATATTTTGTGTATATATAAACTGTTTTGGATCAATTTCTATAACTATAATAAAAAAATCAAGACGCATACTATATTTTATTTTAAATAGTAAAAAATTAGTCAAAACCCTTTAATTTTCTTTGACTTACATGTTAATAGCCTAAAAAGAAAATTAGTCCATAATAATTTCTTATAATTATTCTTTATACTTCCCCGATGCATAGACGATGTGGGATCAACGTTCACACTTTCCAATCATTCCTAATTAATTAGTCCATGATTTTCCTCAATACTAATTATAGAACATACGAAGAAGTATCGTATTATAAAAATAATTTTTACTACATGGAATTATGCAAATATTGCATGTGAGATTGAAACATATGTCTCCTAAATTGAAGTCTTAAACGTGGTTTTGCTGTACTAAAAAACAAGGGTTAGTTAAGTAAAATGTCATATATTCTTCCTATAGCCTTTTAATATTCACTCGATTAACTGAAATCGAGCATAACCAAATTCAATTCGTTATAACTTGTATATGAAAATCAAAATCAAGCAGCCAAAATATTTAAATATACCAAATAATCGAAATTAATCTGACTTGAGATATTAAACCTGCTTAGAGGTGTTCAAAATAGACCTAATGATCCTTTGTCGCTAATATTTCTATCTGTGAAAGGCTCTCATTATTTGGGGTAAAATTGACTACATTTCTCTAGCCGTCTCTTTGGAGGGGTATGAGTATTGAATTTCTGTCTTTCCTCATCCTGACCTTTTTTTTGAAATTTATGATGATAATGACGGAACCAAATCCGATTTGACTTGACATCAAAATGGACTAACAATTATGTAAAAATAAACATCGAGACAATACCTAATTTTAAACCGGCAAAAAACACCTAACTTATAATCAACCAAATAACCCGAATAAACATCTCTAGACCAGTTCTCAAAACTTAGCTCTCATTTCATTTGTCACCTATATTTTAGTGCCACAACTTTACATAGTGGCGGCCGATACTAAGCTACATTTATTGGACCAACACATGTATTATCATATTCACGCACTTGTACTAGTAGTATTGTCTACTACTACCAAGTAGCAAACTATAACTAAGTCTACCTCACTATATAAAACAGTCCATTTCAGCATAAATTGCACTTTTTCTGAACCAAAAAACTGACAATATTCTTCTTCCATGGCTTCTTCTTCTATCAAATGCTTAATACCTTACATTTTTATGCTCATTTTATGTCATTTCAATGTCATTCAAGCTAGTAATGACCAATTGTCAACTGATTTTTATTACTATACATGCCCAAAAGTGTTTGATATTGTTCGTGATACTGTTGTTGAAGCTATTAAAAATGAGACTCGAAATGGTGCATCCTTGCTTCGCCTTCATTTTCATGATTGTTTTGTCAATGTGAGTTATTTCGGGTTTTTTTTATTGTACATAAATTTTAATAAATTAACGAATAATAGTATATCTAGCTTGTAACTGATTTGCATGAATATGGGTTGCTGTCTATTATCTTTTTTTAGAGTCTGATCATAGGTTCTATCAGCAGGATACACCGAGTACGGGTGAATTGGAAATTTTGAGTTTAATATATTTAGTTTGTGAGTAATTTATATTCGTACTTTTTTATGATTGCTTTGTTGATGTGAGTGTTTATTTTAGTTTTCTATGCAATTATTGATAATTTATAGAATTATAGTATATTTATCTCATAATCAATTTAGAAAATTTGAAATCATTAAATTGATGTGAAATTTGTATTTATATTTGTAGGGATGTGATGGATCAGTATTATTAGATGATAATGCGACATTTACGGGAGAAAAAACCGCATTTCCTAACAAAAATTCTTTAAGAGCATTTGATGTAGTAGATATAATCAAAGCTCGGTTGGAGAAGGCTTGCCCACTCGTAGTTTCTTGTGCTGATATACTTGCTATTGCAGCTCGTGATTCCGTTTATCATGTAAGATTTAATTTTGAACTTTTAAATTTTGTGTTGTTCACTTAATTAATAATATTTTTTCTATTTTTCAAAAAATTTATTAATTATTATGTTTATACTTATTATTATTTATTAATTAACTCAACAAAAAATTTGATATTTTATATACATTTTTACATGTAAGTAAAAGCCTATAAATTAACTAAATATACACTTTTTGTCTAGGTAAGCATAATTAAGCTTTACATGAATAAATATATTTTATTGGACTAAGTCAACTACTTTTATTGGTTATTGGTCATTTATTAATATTTGTTTTGACATGCACTTAATAATATTCTTATTAATATTCTTATTACTAAGAATCTAGTAATTTCGTCGGTGTATTTTTATACTAAAATAAAAATTGTACGTATATACATACAGTTAGGAGGGCCCACATGGGAAGTAAAACTGGGAAGAAGAGATTCACTATCAGCAAATATAACAGCTGCCAATATTTTTATCCCAGCACCTTCCTCTAATATCAGTGTTCTTAAATCAAATTTTCATGATGTTGGTCTTTCATTTAAGGACTTGGTGGCTCTTTCTGGTATGTTTATTCTTCTTTATCCTTTTTTTTTTTTATCTTTATCTTTATTTATTCTTATTCCTTTTTTTATAAAGTTGCAATATTTCATTTGCATTTTTTTAAGTAAATTTTATAAAATGTTCGAACAGTCGGTCTTTGAGGATACGTCTCTTTGAGAGATGTCTTTCGGGTCCAGGCCATTAAACCTTAATGTTCACTTATTGTATTTATAATGACTATGTAGATTATTCTTAATTCCTACTTACAATATACTTAATGTCCACGAAAATATACTTAAAATGTCTACTTATACTTAATGTCTACTGAGAATTTAGCTTTCTAGCCTACTTACCATATCTTTAATGCCTACTTACAATATTTTTAATGTCTACTTACAATATACTTAATGCTCATAGAGTATACATACAATGTTCAAAATGCCTACTTACAATATTCTTAATGCCTACCGAAAAACTTACTCTATATTTTCTTTTTAGACCAGCCTACTTAGAGATGGTCTATTGAAAAGATCGTCTCTCACAAGAATTTGTAATGTTAGAAAAATGCCAAAGTTTTACAATTCCATAGATTAAATCAACTATATATACATATTACATATTACATTCCGCTCGGTTATTTTTTTTTATCCGTTTTTGGACCGGTAATAAGAAAAAAATAGATTGTAAATAACAAGGGAGTGGTAGTCATTTAATTTCAACTTTTATTCACATGTTGGTCATTATAATATTTTTATTGGATTCTGATGGTTTGCTTTACATACACTAAAAAATATATTTTTAATATTCTTTTATAAATGTCAATTTGGTAAAGAACTTGACATGATAAGAAAGGTTGGTACACTTATAGTCTTAGAATGGATGCTTGTAGAATTATTAGATGTTAAGGATTGCATACTTGTCAAGTGTCTCTCCTTTATTACTATTACAAATTTTACAAAAAATCTTTTCTAAATATATATTAATCTTAACATTAAATTAATACTCTTCCTTGGTATATACAAAATATACTTCTAAAAGGCATTTTAAATTTAAAGTTTTTATCTAGAACAATAATATTCATCAACAATTTATTAAGCATTTTGACCAAAATTATATACATTTTTCATAGTTTTAAAGCTGCTATATTTCGTCTAAGCAATAAAGTGCAAACGTACACACAAGTGTTTCAGGGGTGACATATTTTATTAAAAAGACGATATCTTCAAGTCCAAACTATCATTGAAAAAAAATCACCCACAAAGCTAAAATATCATGGGTGACATATTCAGCTTTAGAATGATTTTTTCGTTGACAGTTTAAAACTTAAATACACATGTTATCCTTTTGACAAGATATGTCACTCCCAAAACTATATATGTCTCCATTAGCTCGTTTGTTCTATTTGTACCTAGTTAGTTTTTCTTTGATCTTGCACATATTATGATTGATTTTTTTATATATATTTTAGTAATTTATGATTTTTTTTGAATTTGCCATTAAAAACATTTACAAAATGTCATGATGATATTATATTAGTAGTTGGAATTAGACAATGTCAACCAAATATGGATATGCAATTATTTTAATGAAGGTTATGATTAGAACCAAACATAAAGATAGATATGATATGATGACAAACAACATATTTATTATAACATTGACATCATTTACTAACAAACTTTTGCTAAACATAGTAAATGTTGTTATCATGATATATCAAGATAATTATGGAAGAAAATATTTTTATCATAATCAATGTCAAGTTCCTTTTCAAATCAAACATAATAATACCATTTTCCTTTTTCGTTGTTTTAAATTTACTACATAATAATAATAATAGTCCTTCGTTCTGAAATATTCGCCTGACCATTGTGACATAATGTGTAAAAAAAGACACTATTAGTTGCAAGTATAATGGAACAAATGAAGTATAAAAAAAAAAACTACCGTGAATAATACAACTTTTCACTGACTTTTCTATAATAATACCAACTTTTGATTAACTATAAATAATATCAACTTAGGGGTTGTTTGTCTACAATAATACCAACTTTTGTTTATGTTAGATTATTTGATAAAAAAAAGGGTTAATTAATGATTTAACAAAAATGGGTATTATTTTAGAAAAATACTCTAAAGTTGGTATTATTCATGATTAATTAAAAATTAATATTATTATAAGGAAATTAACAAAAATTTATATTATTTACGGTTATTTTTTCTAAAAAAACTACTTTAATTTATAATTATTTATTAAATCATGATTTTATTGCAGGAGCACATACAATTGGCTATGCAAGGTGCGCAACATTTAGGCCAAGAATTTATAATGACCACAATATTAGTCCCCCTTTTGTTGAAACACTAAAAAGTAAATGCCCTCAAGTTGGAAACGACGACGTTTTACAAGGATTAGACTTAAAAACTCCATCACATTTTGATAATTATTATTACAAAAATTTATTAACTAAAAAGGGTTTACTTCATTCTGATCAAGAGATTTATAATAGCAACAAAGCTGATCCAATTGTAAGAAAATTCTCAAGAGATCTTTCTAAATTTTATAGGAGTTTTGAAAAAGCCATGATTAAAATGGGTGATATTAGTCCTCTTCTAGGTACACAAGGTGAAATTAGAGAAAATTGTCGCAAATCGCGATGATTAATTTCGTTAATTTTTCATAAATTTGTTTCTTTTCATCGTCATTATTTCATCATATTCGCTTTATCCCGCTCACAAAAGTTATGGTACATGTTTGAGAAGAGTTGGAAGACAACATACAATATTTTTATCAGGACAGATAAGAAAGTTGCAACCAGTAAAAACCCATGATTTAATTTGTTGCTTGTGTATGAAATTTATTTATACCGTGATATTTTAGTTCTTTGAGAAATATAATACAAACAAGCTAGTGTTTAGATGATAGGAGTGTGAATTGCTCCTTTTTATTTATGTACATTTGAAAATTATTTAGGAAAAGTAATTGTAATTTATTCATGACATACTATATGACTTATGTACGTCCAAATATAATTTTTCATGTAACATGTACTTCTAATTTTATAAATATAATGCTACAAGATTTTTCACAATCTTCTGATATAATGTTGTGAATTATGAGTGATAAATCATGTTATCTCCGTTTGAAAATACTTATAATTGATTGTAATATATTATGTGGGCAAATAGGATTACTATTATTAGTTGTATATATAATGAAACAGATGAGGTGAAAAAAACAATTTATAGAGTTAACATTAATAATCAACATAAAAAGAAAATTATTAAAAAAAATTCAATAATAAAATTGTACATGCAAATACAGGGAAATTCTTGAAATTATGTTTTTATTTGCATCTTAGTTTTATAAGTTTTAAAAATCAATAAACATATTAATAATACAAAATAAAAAACTTTTGAACTGCCATGCCAATGCTATTATCTTTAAAACATGTCAGCAAACACAAGTAACAAGTGATACTTTTACATATGTCTATTTTACATAAAAGGATACTTTTTCATAAATCATACTACTATATCGTGCTATATACAATTCTATATGGTATCATTACACGCTAATCCTCTGTTAATTGATGGATGAAAGATTATTAACTTTTAGTTAGAGTATCTAATCATGTTCTAAAAGTATATAATATATAGTATATAGTAATATATAGTGGGGTGTCATCCATTTGCTTAAGTTTTTGGTTGAATTAGTTCTTAGAGGTCACAGGTTCGAATCCCAATTATTCCTCAATTATAGTGGAATATTCAGTGAATCAGCGTTATATATACGCAAAACCTATGATACATTCACACCTATAGCATAAAAGCCGTTTATTGTGAAGGGGCGTGCTAGAGTTTATAATATATCGTGGGGCTTCAACCATCAGCTTAAACTTTTGGTTAAGTTGGTTTTTTTGACACCTCTAGTCAATTAAGATTAATTTCAAAACTCCAAAATTCAATTTGTAAATGAACTCAATCAGAAACAGTATTTAAAACCCACCGAAACACCCGAATGGACAATTCTAACAAAGATTGATTAAGTACATAATGGTGGAAAGATGGAGTTAAGTTCCTAACAAGTAAATAATGGCATTTGATTCAGCCAATTGATGGAGTCGTCTGATTAGTGATGACATGATGATGAATGGATATATTCCAAATTGTATGGACCCTAACAAAAGGACGTGAAAGCCAGCTAAGATATATGACAATGAACATAGATGTTTCATTTGTTTTGTTACCCATATGGGTAAGTCTTTGTGAGACGGCTTTAGTCGTGCAACTAGCCCAAGCTCAATAGCTTTTAAAAATATTCTGATATACTAATTTTAAGTCTTAAAAGGACAATTTCAAGACATAAAAATCCAACTTTAAGACTTAAATGCTCAATTTTAAAGTTTTAAATATCAACTTTAATGTTTAAGAAATCCTAACTTAAAGTTGATATGAGAATTTAATGTTTTGGATTTGGTTTTTTAAGTCTTAAAATTGGTTTTTAAAGTATTAAAATTGACCTTTTAAGTCTTAAAATTATCAAATTACATGACTTAAAATGTCAATTTCAAGTCCTTGAAATTGGTCGTTTAAGTCTTTGAATTGGTCTTTTAACTCTCAAATTGAAGTTTTAATTTGTGAAATTGGTAAAAGAAAATTGTACAATTGGGCCGGCCCAATAAGATGCGTTTCACAAGTGAGGCGGTCTCACCCAAGTTTTTGTGTAGTATTTTAATTTTATGTTAAACCATTTACCTATATCACTACAACATAACATATTTTTAATACAATATATTTAGTGATATTTAATTTAAATATCCCAGTTTTAAATTTTTAATGATATATATAGTGAATTTAGCAATATTTAATTATTAGACCTTTTATCAACATAAGAAAAAATCATACTAAAGTTTTTCGCGACATATAATCTAGTGACATTTTTTTTATAAATGTCAGTACAGACTATAGTAACAATTACATAAGTCACTAAAGCTCAAATAAAGTGTCACTAAATCATTTTATAGTGAGTACATAGAGTCGGCTCTAAAGGTGGGCAAGAGGGGCCGTCGCCTAGGGCCCAATGTCAAAAAAAGAAAGTTAATGGTTGTAGATGGTCTATATACGTTATAAATTACAAGGAAAAAGAGTCCCAATATATTATTTCGCCTAAATCCCAAAAATATCTAAGGTCTGCCGTGAAAGTACAGTATATAGCTCCCAAAAGGAAAAAAAGATTAGAGGGTAGGACAAAATTGATGAAACATCGCAGTTGGTAATTTATTGGTGTCACCATGTGCTTATTCATTTGATAGCAATCTTATTTGAATAATGTGCCCATCCCTATTTAATATTATCGTCGGTGGTCTTTCTAATGTGGTGGTTTCACTACGGATATTTGTAGTTAACTATGAGCCAAAAAGTTTGATGAGATAAATCATTTTTATATGAAAATTTTAAATATTATTTTTCTAATTATATAAGATTCAAGATTCACGAGATCGGGTGTAAATACTATAATTGAACTTTTAATGCGAGAGCTTTTAGAGTTAAATATAACAATTCACTAGAAATATAACAAGTAAATCGAAGTAAAATAGAATACATGAAATATCACATTATTATTTGGCTTTTGTATAAAGTTATTGCGATCATTAAGGTATAATGTGATTGAGATGTGTCCCTACAAAAAACAATTTTTTATCAAATAATCATCATAATAACAATACATACTAGCTATATGGATATTGGATAGTAATGTTAGGCTTTTGGAAATGCTAATCATATACAGGACGATGCGAGTAACGAAAATGTGAGATGAATGAGCAAACATACTTTGAGAGATAGAATTCATAACAAAGCCATAGAAAACAAATATTGAGAAGTAGATGAAAGAATTATGATTGGTAATGGTAAACTACTAAGGAAGATCTAAAGTTAATACTTGAGGATAAAAATTATTACAACATTTGAGAGATTTCATGAATTAAACGTCAAAATGATGAACTAAATATTTGAGAAAATAAAAGTTGTTTGATGCAAATTTTATAAAGACAAAAACCAATAATTAATAAGGGTAGAAATGTCAAAATGGTACGAATTAAACGAAAATTGACAAGAATTTCACGGAAAATACTACAACAGTTAAATAAGGCATAAACTGAATGCTACCATATGGAAAAATCTTATGAAAGTGCTACCACTAACGTTTCATGAAAGTTCGATGCTACCATGTGGAATTTCTCAATAATTAATCACTCTCTAGGTTCTCCGCACATAATTTCAAGGATTATGATATTTACAATCTTAAAGGTTGTACATAAAAATCAACTAATACTATTTATTATCAATATTTTAATTTTGTAAAAGAATCTAACATAAAATTGGAAACAATTACTATTTTATTTATATAATCATACAATACTATAAAAGTCTTGGAAAATTCCAAGTGTCATCATTTAAAGAGGCATAAAAATATTTATCAAATTTAGAATCTAATATTTTTGTTTAAGTTTGAAACTAAATTAGGTAAAATATTTGTATAATAGACTATGACAATTGTATTTTGTTAACTTAGAATTTAATATGTTCAATTAAATGTAAATAATTAAAATAAATATCATCATACAATATTATAAAAGTCTTGGAAAATTCCAAGTGTCATCATTTAAAGAGACATAAAAATATTTATCAAATTTAGAATCTAATATTTTGGTTTAAGTTTGAAACTAAATTAGGTAAAATATTTGTATAATATACTATAGCAATTGTATTTTGTTAACTTAGAATTTAATATGTTCAATTCAATCGTACAATACTATAAAAGTCTTGGAAAATTCCAGGTGTCATTATTTAAAGAGGCATCATATCAAACAATACTATAAAAGTCTTGGAAAATTCCAAGTGTCATCATTTAAAGAGGCATAAAAATATTTATCAAATTTAGAATCTAATATTTTTGTTTAAGTTTGAAACTAAATTAGGTAAAATATTTGTATAATATACTATAGCAATTGTATTTTGTTAACTTAGAATTTAATATGTTCAATTAAATGTAAATAATTAAAATAAATATCAGTAATTAAGTTTTGACTTAAAAAATCATGAATCATACAATACTATAAAAGTCTTGGAAAATTTCAAGTGTCATCATTTAAAGAGGTATACAAATATTTATCAAATTTAGAATCTAATATTTTTGTTTAAGTTTGAAACTAAATTAGGTAAAATATTTGTATAATATACTATAGCAATTGTATTTTGTTAACTTAGAATTTAATATGTTCAATTGAACGTAAATAATTAAAATAAACATCAGTAATTATGTTTTGACTTAAAAAATCATGAATCATACAATCATACAATACTATAAAAGTCTTGGAAAATTCCAATCATACAATACTATAAAAGTCTTGGAAAATTCCAAGTGTCATCATTTAAAGAGGCATACAAATATTTATCAAATTTAGAATCTAATATTTTTGTTTAAGTTTGAAACTAAATTAGGTAAAATATTTGTATAATACACTATAGAAATTGTATTTTGTTAACTTAGAATTTAATATGTCAATTGAATGTAAATAATTAAAATAAACATCAGTAATTATATTTTGACTTAAAAAATCATGAATTTAGTAAAATTAAGAACGATAGTATACAGTACTTACATTATTATTTGAAATTGTTTTTATTCGTAGTGAATAATCGAATAGAATGTTAATAACTTTTTAGAGCCGACAAGTGAACTCGATCAAAGAGAGGCCCTACGACTTCAACTTATATTGTTAGTTTTTTCCCAGTGGTCTAGAGAATAGGGCTCAATTGCATAATCGTAAGGGTTCCGGGCATAGTGCCTTATGGCAGGGCGCAGGTCGCTCATCTTTCATCTCCGCACTAACCCCCCATATCACAAAGACACATTCAACATTCACCTAAACCTATAAAAGAAAGAAAAACCTTAAAACACATTTTGTTGCTTGGGTGCATTTTATACACCACTACGCTTACAACTCACGCATTCATTATTTAACTGCATTTTCGAATATTACACCAATTTAGATATCGTTGGAAACATATATTTCGTACTAACAAATTCGTGCATTGCACGAGTTTCTATACTAGTTAGATAATATTCTCCATATACGATCTGAATTTGAATTCTATCTTCTTTTTTTCTAGTCTTTTTCTTTTTTTAGCCTATAACAAATATCAATACTATGTTTTTCTATACATAAACTAGAAAAAAGAAAAAAATAATAAAAAAAGAAAGAATAAAGGAGGAAAAAAGAGCAAAAGCACTTTTTATTAAAGGATTATAAACTTTTTTCTGAAAAATGGATTCGGTAAGCCATTTGATTATTATAGAGGTGATTCAATAAAAGGCCATCAAGTAGTTGATGATTACTCATATCTCTTTTTTTTTTTTATTTACATCAAAGAGATAGTGAGTTAATTTTAAGAAAGTGGTAATAATTGAAGAGATAGAAAGAATTGTGCGGATGAAATTAAAAGATAATTAAAATATATGGATGAGATTAAAGAAAAATAGTAGGCCATTGTCCATAAATAAAACTAATGTAAATTAAATGGAGCGGACTAAAATAAAAAATAATGGAAATTCATTCAAACAGATGGAGTATTTGATAGTAGTATAAGCTTGAGTATCAAAGAAGCTGCAAAATGCAAATAGATGCCCTCTTCTCACATGCTATCCTCTCTTTTATTTTCTGTCACTTTATGCTCTGTTTAGTTACAATACTATTTATTTTTATCACCAACTTTTTAGCCACTTTATGTTTTTAGAAATTTTTATTAATAATAATGTTTTCATGTATATTCAATTCTTTGTTCTTAAGAAATAGCTCGTTCATTTTAGTTTGCTATACTATTTCTTTTATTGAAATATTCATATTATTATCATTATCATCCTGCCCAATATATCTCGCTTATAGAAAAACTATGGACAGGGCCTGGGGAGGAAATATTCATATTATTATTTTTTTTTTCATCCATACATTTCAACTCTCCTTTAATGTCATTCACATAATTCAAATGGCCTCCTTATTTTTTAATTTTTATGCAATATACAATTGTGGCAATTTTTAGTAACTTGCACAATCGCACAATTTACACTTAATTTATATTTGGAAAATTTACCTAGAATAATCCAACATATTCGTGATTTTCTTACAACAATCCCACCTATTAATTAACCAAAAATAATCTCAACTTTAAGGAGTATTTGCCTAGAGTAAACTTGGGTAGCCCTGCTATAGTAGGTCATTCACCGAAAAAGTAAAATAAAAATTAATTTTAAATTAGAGAAAAATTTTGAAAAATTACATAAAAAATTCTAAATAATAAAAAAAACATAAAACAATTTTTTAACATTTTATAATACTTGCTATAACAAGTCATCTGGTCACCGAGTTTACTCTAAGAAAATACCTCTTAAAGTTGGGATTATTCATGGTTATTCAATAGGTGAAATTATTGTGGGAAAATCATGAATAAATTGGATTATTTAAGGTAATTTTTTCTTATATTTTATTCTTAATCTATAATTAGAAATAGTCATGTAGAGTTTTATTTGATTTATTAATAGATTTTATAATTTTTTGTTATTCATAATAAAAAATATTAAATATTAAATAAATGCATTGAATAAATACATTGAGTAATTGAGCGGTTGTTATTAAGTAGGCTACTCTCTAACTTAGTGACACACTTACTTACTACACTAAGACTACTTCTGATCCTAATATGTCTCACTTTTTGTTAATCTATTCCATTGAATTTCTTTTATTTTTATTCCGTTATGAACTCCATTTTTTTTTATTTTCAGCCACACATTTAACTTATCATTTTATTTCATTTACACATTTCTACGCTTAATTTCTCAATCAAATGTTTATAAAACTAAACTTTAAAGGAAAGTTTAATTTTAAAGATATGAACTTTCTCTTATTTAGTTATTTTTTATATAACATTTAACATAAATTTCTCTATATAACATTTATGATATGCTATTCTAAATTTTTAACTCATAATTAAAATATACTTTCTTTGTTGCGATTTTGTTGTTAAATTTGTATGGTCACAGAAATTAAGAAAAGGTGGACACAGCATATACAAGATAATTATACCTCCATTTTAATTCTAAATGGGAAAAAAAAAAAGAAAAACAACATGTATACTAAAAATAGGGGCAAAGTAGATATTTATATAGTAGAAATAAAAGTTAATTAGGTACAAAATAGGATAAAAATAGAACGGAGGAAGTGTAGCAAGTATTATATAACGAAAGAAGTAAGAGACAACTTATTAAAGTATAATAGAGTACCAATGTACATACATTCATGATTAAATTTTGACATATGACGATCTCCACCTATTTGCACTTAATTATTTATCTTCTCAAAATTTTTTTGACAATTATTCAAAAGCTCAAGGGTATTTGCAACCTCTAGACGATTTCAGTATGCTTCTTATATGCAGTAATAAAAGATATAGAATTTCAGTGAGAGACAGCCAAAAAAATGTCAAATGAAATTGTGACAACCTACACACTAATAGCTTCTGCTCAGAAAATAAATAATAATAATAATAATAAAAATAATAATTTGCTTTTCCACGAAGGTTTTTTAATCCGCATGGTGACCTTGAGCTTCCACGTTTTCCTTGTGGTACACAAAATATTACTATGTTTTTTGGTTAAATTAAGTATTTATTTCTATTATATTTCAAAATATGTGGTCAATTAGGATGATTACGACGTTTGTTTTTAGAAAAAAATGTTTGAGTAAAAGTAACGCAAAGTTAACAAAAAAACCTTATTTTTTGTCTACCACGTAGAAAAGTTAGAAGATTAAGTTCATCATGTAAATTAAAAAAAAAAGTTTATCAACCACATGAAAACGCAAAAAGTTCATAATTACCCATGAAATTTTTTTAAAAAAATAGCTAGCAATAATAGTTTCTCTATTTACAAACTTAAACCCCCTACTATTTATTATAACTTCTAACATTATTTGAGAGTAACTTTATACAATGATGTACTTTTGACTAACACCATTGAACACTATACTGATTTACACCGAGTCACTACTCATGGCTGACAACCACAAGTCACGACTCACGACTCACAACTCACGATTCTATCTAGTTGTGTTACACGAGCAGCTACACAAAACCTGCTATGCTATGCTTGCTTTTGACATCTAACGTTAGCGCCTATTTCTCTTCCCGTTCATTGTCGGATACTTCCTCCTCTTGCAGTTCAAAAGCATCTATATCTGCATAGTATGATCTCAGTTTTTCTACCTCTTCTTTAGGCATTTCATGCACTGAACCCTCATCCTTTTTACGAGACTGCTTCTGCAAACACATTCAATAGCGGAGTGTTGGTGAATATTCCAGTAAACTTACCTTTGATCGACACAGGAAGAAAACAAACTAATGAACTATGTGCAAACTTCAATTTCCGGGGAAAAACATGACTTATGAAATGTCGGTATATCATAAATGGAAAACACACAGATTTCGCAGAGGCAAACAGAAAAAGAGATTTCGTTTTAAAGAATGCTAATAAATCTAGCTTTGAAGGGAACAAAAAGATATAGAAAAACATATGTACAAATCGCAAAATATAAGGCAGAAAAATTTCGTGAGAACATCAAAAGAATACAATTCGGGAGTAAATGAAGAATTTGATTTGAAAGGAAGATTATTCTGATGCTAACCTTAGTACGCCTTGGAAGAGGGTCTGAACGTGATCCAGATTGGTTAATATCTCCCTCATACGCAAGTCCCGATCTGCAAGAAACATATTATGTATTAGAGTGGTGAGAAAATAAACAAAGGTAAAACTTTCATTAAACAAACATTTAAACAAGATTTACGGATAGGTCGTCACTCCACCACAGAATGGCAAAATTATTAGTATGATATGACTATTGTACTCTCTTTAATTACAACATATGTTTGATTATAAATCAAGAACAGAACTTGCTAACTTAGCGGTGCGCACTGCAGTGGAAATATTTTGACGTATGGCTTACTGGATACGAGAGAAATGAGAACCTCTAGCTCTTAAGTTTCCAGTTAGGCTTACTCATTCCAAGTCCTATAAAGGAATACTATCTCTCTCATCTAATTTTCCTTCCCTCCAAAACCCTCATCCACAGATACTATAAGTCCTTTTACTTGAGTGCTCGCCATTTAAGGTAAATTACAACCTTTTGAAAGTCCCATCACAAAACTTAGAAACCGTTAGAATATATCATTGATGCAGGGAACAGAAAGAGAAACAATGATGAGAACGGAAGGAGAGATGACAAAGAAATGGATTTGTGTTTGTCTTCAAATCTTTCAAACTTGGGCGAGATCATGTAAAAAGGATACCGTAGTTATATTATCCTTCCCCACCGTTCTATAAAACATTCCTCCTCCTTTCTCAGCACATCCCATCACATTAGCGACATTGTGATCATATATTCTATATATTCAATAGGAAACCTCTATCTAGAAGTCGTATAATTAAAGAGAAATTCTACAGGAAACCCTTTGATATTTTTTTTTAATTTTTCTTTGTTTTATGTATTTTGAATTACGGAAACGAAAAAAAAAAACCCAAAAAACACCTCCCACCTACTTGGCCACCCCTAACAAAACTGCACCAACAAACCATACCCTGAATAACCCCTTCCCACTAAGCTAAACCTAACCCAACCATACCAAACCTTTGCACGTTAGGGTTTTCAGCTTCTACCATTTTCTCGCTCTCCTTAAGCCCTGATTCATCAATGCCAAGTCTAGCAAGAAATCCACCCCAAACTTTGTCTATTTTGTTCTGATCATTTCACAGTTTTCAATTTCATTTCACTCGACTAATTAACCTTTTTGCTATTTGATTATTTCGGTTTCTCAATTAATTGTGTTTCTTGTTTGAATTTTTCAGCTTAAGATAAACATGTGAAATTTCATTTATGCAGGGTTAGGCAGGAAACACGCTGAAGATGATATGTGAAAGGAGGAAATGCACTGTGCATGATTCACATATTCAACTTTGAACGAATTCAAAATAGTAGTGAATCTGGGGATGCTTGTTCTGATATTGAACCTAAGGTGAAACCTTTGGTGTTTCTATTTTGGTATAATACATTCAAAAGTTAACTTCTCTTAATTCAATAGTCCCTCTTATTCTGATCAAATGTTCCATTTATTTTTTTGCACGATTCACCAATCACTCTTAGTTTGTATCTTATTCTCAAGGTTAAAACATAGTCAAGCGAAATCTTATTTGATTCATCTCAATGTAAATTTTATTAATATCAACTTTTATGCTTTTTAACCAAACACAGTTAGAACTATTTCGGATTAAAATAGTGCATCGACAAGTGTCTAAATCTAAATGAGACATTTAATTAAAAAAGGGGGGAGTACGTTGAATTGCACAATTGCTGAACTATAGTTAAAATAAAAAGTTGTAATATCAAGGTTTGTTTATTGACAGTGGTGTATTTCTGATTTAGCAGACATGGGTTATATACAAAGACCAAATTAGATTGTTTTTTTTTCAATTTTTTTAATCATAAAACTAAAACAAGGAAAAACTTGCAAAAACCCCAAAATCAAAAAACAGAATTTGCTACGGTTTTTTCAAACTTGAAACCTTATTTACCATGTGGATAAATAAAAAGTACTACACCTAGCATTTTTCTAAACTGTCATGCTACCATGTAGAATAACCTTACATAAATTATTAGGGAAGTTATTCTCCTATTAGTAGATAAAGCCATTTAGTCATAGGAATCAATAGTAGAAATACAAAGCAGCAAACATAGAATAAAAATCATTAGATAGGAAAAAAAGCATGGATTGGGAAGGGGGCAGGAGAAAACTGAGAGAAGTTTCAATTACCCTTTTTTCTTCGTTTTGACAGGATGATAACTCATAGACACATTGATCTTTCCATCCACGTGCTTTCTTCCTGGACGGCCTCTTCTTTGATTATACACCGTTACAGGTCTTTCACGGGTACCTTTAGAGCAGTAAGATAAAAACCCATAAATATCAACAGGAACAAATTGCATAACATAAAATAACAGCCAAGCAGAAATCAAATTGATAGGAAACATATTCATACAGAATCAGATCAAAGTTCCGGTTCCAAAAAAAAAAACCAAGACAACAATAAACGTTTGCATATCATAATCTTCTTATATTACAAAATACAAAGTACAAATTACAGATATTGAAAAATGCTAAAGATAATAAACCATGTATGATGTATCGACCTACTCATTCAAATCATTGAATAACTACTTGCTTTTAAATATTCAAGTGTTTCCCATCTGGCAGATGGACACAGCAAAAGTAACTTTTCCTCAAGAAAACATAACTACTTTTCTGATGCAGGAAAAACACAGTTTATAACACAAAAGGAGGTACTGCAAATGGAATAAAACCATATTTAAATAGTGACACGTTCAGGGAAAATTTAACATGGCAGCACGTCATCAACAATGCCAAAGCCTTAATATATATAACCACAATACGAAAGGATTCATAAGATCGTATACTTTACAAAATGAGTCCTTCTTCCCAATATTGAAAGGTAGCTCACAAGGGTTGGTAGTAAGTATACCAGTGATGCTCATAGCTGATATCCACGCTAAACAGACATGTAATGCATCATCATAACTCGCATAGGAAGGTGTCCATGCAGTTACATCATCTACCAGCACCAGGTAATAAAAGCCTGCTAGACCATGCCTGGATCCCCAATAAATTTTATAGAGCAAAACTTCTCCAAAATATATTAACGGTGTAATGCTCATTTTCCATTAGTCGGGTTTTCTTTAACTAGTAAAAGTTAATCTTCTTCCCTCTTCAAACCATTACAGATTTGTTGTAAAATTTCCGTTATAAACTTCTCATATCTACATTTTCTCCTAACCATTGTAATTCAACCATCTAACAATCAATTAACATAATCTTCGGTCAAAAAATCCATATATGCATTCAAAACCTCAAAACCCCCTTCGCCAATGGCATCGATGCATGAAAACTAATCTCTCTTTCTACAAAGCTTCCTCCTTTGTTGTATCTTCTGCGATCTGAATACCAGACCCACATTTCAAGATTACACTCCCTTTCTTCAAAGTTTTCATCAATTGAAATGGTGGCAAATTTAGGTTTGTGGTGGTGTTGATAGTAAGAGGTTATAGTATTATGAGAAAATAAAGGCAGAAGAAGAGCCATTATAGTGGAAGGGAATGAAATTAAAAAAATAGAAATGTATTACTAAGCATACTTGCAGCCTACAGGGTAAATATTTCCCCTAAGTCCGAGGGGTAAATATTTGCTCCGATTTTTGGAGTATTAATTTACTCCATTATTATTCACACTTTATCTAGGCACTTAATTGTGTAGCATTAAAAAGCCAAGAGCCAAAATACAAGATACAACGACATTCACACTTTTCAGTTACTTTTCTATCTGAAATGTGAGCGTTTTGACCTAAGTCACAGAAGAGAGAAAAACTACCTGAAACACCAAGCGATGCACGAAAAACATGAGGGGTTAAAGGTTCAGATGCATTCATATCAGAAGTCTCCACGACCATCTTTCCCTTATCCTGCCTTTTTTCTTCATGCAGTTTCTGATAATCAGCTGTGGAAGTCTGAGGAAGAGCATCAAAGGTAGATGATGACAACTTATACCTCGATGAGAAAGGGGTAGAAATTTGAATTACTGAAGAATCTCCAAGACTCTTTCCTATATCCTTTATTGTTTGAGCATGCACATTAGGACTCTCAAGAGCTTCATTATTAGATCGAGATGATTGACCAGGAGCAGAAGATGATGATATCTGTGCAGAGTTAGAAATTGAAGACGCAGATAACTCGATGATAGGAGCATCAGCAATCATTTTTCCTTTATCTTTCCTTGTTGCATTTCTTTGACTCTGTTCATCAAGGAGCCTAGATTTCCTACTATCTACGCCACCTAATACAAAATTAAAATTAAATATCCTCAGTAAGCGTTGCACCATCAAAACAGGAAACAAATGAAAATTATGCTGTATATGTGTCCCACTGATTTAAATATTTTAAGGGCTAAAATCATAGTGCGCAATACAAAGTCATCTAAAAGTTTTATCAGCGACCAACTAGTCAATTGCAAAGTTTGAGGAGTATCAATGACATAAACCATACTCAAAATAGTCAACATTGGACATGAAACTAGTGAAAACCCTTGCATCAACAACGTAGACAAAATGAACATTTACCTTGCAAGAAGCATCTTAGCTACGTGCAAGTATCAAAGAAGAAAAGTAAAAACTGTTATGATATAGGTTTTCCATAAGGGCCGGTTTGTTATCGCTTTTTGTTTACAGTTTTCAATTTTGTACCAAAAAATAGGAAATCAGAATAAAGTGGTTCGGTTTTAAATCATCAAGTTCCCAATATATTTGACTAATTTTGTATTCATTATAGGACATATATCACATGACATTGAAAATCAAAGAATAAAAAATAAAAAACCACATTAATACCAAACAGAAATTGAATCCAAAGGTTCCCTCCATATCATATAATTTACTATAAGATGACATGCCCAAACTCCAAACACAGGCAAAACAAGTTCCATGGCCAGAAAGTGTATAGAGAAATCAACAGGTGGGAGAGAAAAAATCACACATTAAAAAATTTGATCAGGATTCAGGAAAAAACCTGTAGAACTGTGTTGCAATGATTAAACTATCATAAATTCAATTGTACAACAGTTGCCTTGTACTTAGATTATATGTCACATTGTCACTCTACATATGTAGCACATTTATTTTACTTGATAATAGATGCAAATGCCCCATACCCAACATGTCCCCATACAAGAGACGACACAAGTACTTCATATGATACATGACACTCATCCCCACACCGATTTTTACCCATCTGTGCAACCTAGTTCTCTCATCTCTAGTATTTTATTATTCCCATTTCCCTCTATACCAGGCGAGTATAGAAGGATAACAAGACTAAAAGGCCAAGAGCCAAAATACAAGATACAACTAGATTCAACACATTCAGTAACTTTTCAGTCCTAGATGTATGCGTCTAAAACCTCAAACAAAAACGATAGAAAAACTACCTGAAGCTGCAAGTGAAGCATGAGAAGAATGAGGGGTTGAGGGTTCAGATGCATCGATATCAGAATTCCCCAAGACCATCTTTCCCTTATCCTTCCGTTTTTCTTCATGCAATTTTTGACAATCAACTGCTGAAGTCTCAGAGAGAGAATACCTAGATGAGAAAGGAGTAGAAAATTGAGTGACAGAAGCATCTCCAGGACTCTTTTCTGAAATCTTTATTGTTTGAGCATGCACACTAGGACTCTCAAGAGCTTGAATATTAGACTGAGAGGAATGACAAGGAGCAGAAGATGATAATATCTGTAGAGGGTTAGAAGTTAAAGATGCAGACAACTCGATGATAGGAGTATCTGCAATCATTTTTCCCTTGTCCTTCCTTGTTGCAGTTCTTTGTCTCTGTTCACCTGGAAGCCTAGGTTTCCGGCTATCTCCGTCACCTAAAAAGACAAATAAATTTAAAATCCTCGGTAAATGCAAATCATGCTGTATAAATTTTCTTTCGTTTTGGATTATAATGGTCCATATTAAAATGACTCATTTAATCATCTGCACTTATTTTTTTAATGTAAAGTTGCACATGATATTTGCGACCACAGTTTAATTGGAAACAACCTCTATGTTAGTATTATGACTAACAAAGTAACAAGGGTAAGGTTACGTATACACGACCCCCCAATCCCACCTTAAGTGGGAGCCACTTAATGGCATTGGAGTGATGTAATAATGAAATGTAAAATCATAGTGCACAATACAAAATCACCTAAAAGTTTTATCTACAACCTTTCAATCAATTGCAAAGATTGGAGCCTGGAAGAGTATCAATGACATAAACAATACTCAAATAGTCAACATTTGACATGAAGCTAGTAAAAACCCTTACATCAAGAATGTCGAGAAAATGAACATTAACCATGCAAGAAGCACCTGAGCTACATGCAAGTATCAAAGAAGAGAAGTAAAAAGTAAAAACCATTAAGATACAGGTTTCCATATATTTTGGTTCTCCAAATTTGATTCCAAATGTTCCCTCCATATCATATAATGTACTAGATGATGCCATGATCAACTCTGAACACATGCAAAACAAGTTCTTTGACAAAAAAATAATGAAAGTGATCAACAAGTGCGTCATAAAATGACTCATCCAATGAATTTATCAGGATTCAGAAAACACTAGTAGAAGTGTGTTGCATTAATTTCACCATCACATATTCGATTGAGTAGCAATTGCTTTATACTTAGTTTATATGTCACTCTACATAGTAGCACATTTACTTTACTAGATAGTTGATACCAATGCCCCATACCCAACATGTCCCCATACAAGAGACGACACATGTCATACGATACGTGATACAATTCCCCTAAGCGATTTTAACGAGTCTGTGAAACCTAGTTATCTCATCTTTAAACCTTAAAACAATAAACTACTCTCTAAATCGTATGGGCTCACATTTTTTCCATTAATTTCTAATTCATAAATAATATATTTAAGATATCATCTAATTATCATGGATATTCCTTATGGGAATATTAATGGGGAACAAAGAGAGAAGTTCCCAAACCTCAAAACTCCAAGCATCTCAAGATTCACTCATGCATTATAGAACTAAAAAAACCACGTTACAACAACATTTCACTATTCCAATGTCATTAAATGGCTTGCGGGATTTGAGAAAGTTGTACAACTTTACTGTACCCCTATGATAGCCAAAGATATAATTTCCATTTGACAATGGCAAAAAAAATTAACTACTTGACTTGGATATTGAATTTATAGAAGGTCTCCTGAGAGACCGTCTATAGCAAAGACGACTCTCTCAACAGCCTAGCTCAATGATTTTAAATTTAAAAATAAGGCTGATGACTAATCAGTTACTTATTTTGCAAAATGGAGTGGCCCATATTTATCCGTCTATGCTATAGACGGTCTATTGCAAGAATTTGTGTTGAATTTATTATAATCTATTATAATCTGAAACCATAAAACTACAATTCTCCAACCGCATCAAAAATAAATAAACATCTCATGTTACAAATAACAAACCATATAATCATTTTAAGAGTCAAGACTTTAAACCATGGATATACAACAACAACAACAACAATACCAAAGCGTTAAACTCAAACATGTAGGTCAACTGCAAGTTTTCAACTCATGTGATCATTCACAATATTTTCCTCTTGTACTCATTTTTTCCGACTAATCTAACAAATCGAGTTTTAAAAATATCCCTTTCACTTCTGGCATTATTGTCTCCATCTTAAAAATTCCTAAGAACTTCAACCTTCCCCTCACCTATTGGGAGCATATACAATCATAATATAATGCCATCCTTATAACTTCTAATGTTCTCCCTTAATTCGCATTAAGTCCTAAGTTAAAGATCCAACAAAAACCAACACCATACAAGTTTCACCCATCAACATCAACATAAACAATCAAATACAAGGTCTACAAAGACAATAGGAAAAAGCCATCATTACTCTCAAAATTTAAATCTAACGAGCAAATCAGCTAATATGCATAAACAGCTAAAACCCACAAAATCAATTGAACATAATAATTCACAAAAACCCATTACTAATCAGCTCAATTTCTAGAAAACAACCAAAAAAATCACATATCACAGCCCAAACATGGAGGAGAAAAAGTAGTCCACTCATAAACCCAAAAAAGGTTCACTACTAAAACCAACTGGTAATAATAGGAGTTACTCCTTGAATTTATAAAGTGATGCATACTCTTCTCTTTCTCCGATTTTGGACATTGGACAACTCACATGCGGGTAACATGGGCACTCCAACAAATCATGTAAATATAACACTGAAATAACAAAATCAAAAAATAAAATTTAAAAAAGGTTTCAAAATTAGAGAGTGTACCAGCATCAGAAATAGGAGTAAGAGGAGGAGGAGGAGGTTCAGGCGATTGAAGAATAGAAGAAACATTCTGAAAATCAGGAAGATTACTGGAGCCAGTACTAGTCGGCGTTTTCTGGGTGCTACAAATAGGAGGCAATTGCTTGTTTTTAATAGAATCGGCGGTGACATGTAAAGGTTTCGGAGGCTTAATTAGGGTTTGTGATTTGGGAATATTAGACGAAGGGTTTTTCCGGCGATTAGGGAGGGTGTTAGTGCAATCTGAAAGGGGTTTTCTCTTCGGTCTTGATGATGATGTTTTCTCAGCTTCCATTGTTGTGATTATGCTTCAATCTGGATTGTGTATGAGGAATTTTGAAGGGAGTTAAAAATGGCGGGGAAGTGGGGAACTAACTTCTTCGACAATTTTCTAGAGAGAGATAAAAGGCCTTAGACTGAGACTGGGGGAGTCTTGTGAGATGGGGGAGTCTTGGGGAGTCTTGTGAGATATTAATCGCAAAGTAATTAGCCAAATAAAATAATTTTATAAAATAATCACTTAAAGCATGAGTATAAATTAATAATTTTAATAATCTTAAATAAGCACTTTTTTATAACCTTAAATTTATGGCGCATATTTAGTTCACAAACTTAAAGTAATCAATTTTAAAAATTACTAGTTATGTTAATTTGTCTCATGATTATATGGTTCCATACTTCCATGTATTCTATTGCTTCTAGAAGTATATTATAGATAAAATCTAAAATGTTAATTAATTGACGTTGGTATTTGTTTACTTCTAAAATGAGCTTATTAGTTTTTAGGTCAAAACAGTCAATTGAGTTGAACAAATTCGGGTCAAAATCATTGATATTTAAAAAAAATGATTAATTATATAAATTCGATCATTTTGACTCGTTTGCCTAATTGTTTCTATTTCCATAATTTTTGTAAATTAATTTATAATTATTTGTTGAAATCGCAAAAACAAAAATACTTATATTTTTGAGCCAACCACCGACAATACACCAAACCATCACCTTCCCAGTCCACTACATACACCAATCGCGCCTACTCGCTAAAAAATGATGAGCAAAGTGAAGTCTCATGTGGTGATTGTGGTGGTAGCATTGGTGACACTTGTTATAATGGTAGATTGAATAATGGTGGTTGTTATTATTAGGAGTGATTATGGTGACATTGTTAATTTATTACTTATATAGAGAACAATTGACAAAGTAGGTTTTCTGCAAATTAATTAGGGCTTTAAGTTGAACAAAATTTAAGGCTTTATTTAACAACCCTCATTCAAAAGGTCATATATATAGAGCACTTTGACAGGGTCGACCATTGATATATCGGGGCCTTGGGCGAAATAATTAGGGCCCTTTTTCTTTGCAACTTATAATCTATATGGATCTTCTACAAACATTAATTTTGTTTTTTTGACAAGGGCTCCTGGGTGACGGCCTTTCTTGCCCATCCTTAGGGCCGACCTTGCACTTTAAATATGGCGAGAACCATCCATACATAAGCTAAGCCACATCAGGGGCCGGCGGAGGCCCGACCCCTTCTGACCTTGTCGAAAATGCGATCCTTTTCTACTTTTGGCTTTGGACCCCTTACTAATATATTATACTAATATAATTAGATAATCTCCCTACAATGCACGGTTTTTTTATTATAACTAGATAATCCCCTGCAGTGCACGATTTATTTTATTTTATTGTTTTTATTATTTAAAAAAACAGAAAAGGAGTTTTAAAATATTGGTTATTGATTTTCAATGAATTAGTAATTTCATATAATAGCTAATATTTAATTTATTTTAAATTTTACTAATACTATTTTAAAAGTTATGTATGATGTTATTGATATTATTTTAATATTTACTAAGTAAGCATAACAAACTATGTTAAAAATAAATTGTAATATTAGTCAATTATTGTGAACATATATTATAATATTAAATTAAATTAAATGATTTTTAAGTAACGATGACATTTATATACAAAAAATAATTAAATAATAATACATATATATATAATTAAAAATAGTTTGTCTTGTATGAAACTATTTAAATGTTAAGACGGATCCATGTAATTATCTAAATTATCTTATTGATCAATATAAGATTGTAATTGACACTTTAAGAATCTATGAATAAAATAAAAGAAACATTACCCTGAATAATCTAATCTTTATTCAATTTTCCTACAATAATCTCAACTATGAATTAACCATGAATAATCCGAACTTTAAAGGGTCTTTACCAAAAATAGACCGGGGTAACTTGTAACCTGTTATAACACGTAAATTTTGCCTAATAAATAAAGAAAAATTAAAATAAAATTACCAAACTAAAAAAGTTAATTAAAATTTAAAATTACCTAACCCCTCCCTAACTGCCACCTCTTCCACCTCCTTAACTGCCACCTCATCCCCCACTGCAACCACCCTCTTTCCTTTTCTTGTCAACATCCGGCAGCCGTCATTTTGTTATAGATATAGATATAGATAGATTTAAAGAGTGAATAATTGTATCGAAAATTACTATAGGTTAATAGTTGGAATAACATATTTGTAATATAAGGTTAATGGATCACATCTAAACTTAAACTATTATTAGTATTTTTTAGTAGACTAAAAAATTTAATTTATATATTATGTCACTACTATTTATCTTTCATAATTTCACATTCTTCCTTTTTTAAGTATGTGTACTTATATTTTTGCTATTTTGTCCTAATAATTTTTTTTTTGGCTTAGAAGGTAAATATATGGAGTCACAAACACTTAGTTTTTTTTCAAAAGAGGTAATTATGAGAAGCTTCAATTCTATTTGTTAAATACAATTTTTGCTATGATTCAAGTGCATTTCAGTCTATATGATTTCAAAATTTTCATAGTTTATGTAATTTTTTATATAATTAATAATTTGCTAGTATATCAACTTATGGCTTCGCGCCTGCATCCATACATATGATTAACGGGTCATCAATAGGCCCGGCCTGGCCCGTTGTCGATCTTGTCGACATACATAAGACCCACCCTATCTATAGTTAAACGAGTACATTCGCGAAGGGGCCAAAAAGCTAAGTGGGGTTAGAAGACCCCTTTATTTGCATCACTTTCCAACTCTACACCATCAACAAATGTTATGTAAGAACAGACAAACAAAGGAGAGAAAGATTAAAAGTAGATACTTAAATATATTTTTAAAATATTATATTTTTCACTTCAACTTCACTTCATCTCTTTCATCATTTATTAACAAACATTTTCTTATGATTCTCGTTGTTTCCATCAATTATTTCATGATCTCTATATGTCCATAAGTCCATCACTAGTAACTCAACATCAAGATAAGACTCGATTTCATAACCTCGAGATGCTCCTCTAACCACCTGAGATATATACACTTCTATTTAAAAGTGCTCTCGATTTTCATAACCTCGAGATGATGCTCTAAGCCTCTAACCACCTGAGATATCTAAATTTCTATCCAAAAGGGCTCTCGACTTTCATAACCTCGAGATACATTGCTTTAACCATCTAGATATCCACATTTTTAACCAAAAGGCTCTCGATTTTCATAACCTTGAAATGATGCTGTAACCACATGAGATATCCACACTTCTAACCAAAAGGGTCTATCGAATGACAAATTTAAACTCATTATATAGACTTGTTACATTTTTAATAATCTCTTTAGTTTCCGCTCCACTAACCCACACTCTCTATGCAACTCTGCCGTGTGAAAGAGCGTCACTTATCCTGAATTAATACGACCATCAGCTTAAGCTTTTAATTGAGGTGATTATTCAGAATTTGGTATATATCATGTATATGTCACATATGTCATATACATAATTATTTAGTTGAAAAGATGAACGTGTCAAGAGAGGAGCTACCAAAACCAATGGACGGGCTACATCAGGCCGGGCCGCCGCCGTTTCTTACAAAAACATATGATTTAGTTGAAGAAACAAGCACAAATAATATAATTTCATGGAGCAAAGGAAATAATAGCTTTATTGTTTGGGATCCTCAAAGCTTTTCCATCAATCTTCTTCCCAAATATTTCAAGCATAACAATTTCTCCAGTTTTGTCAGGCAGCTTAATACTTATGTGAGTTTTTTTTTTTTTTTTGAAAAATTATCGTGAATAATACAATTTTTTGTTAATTTTCCTATAATAATAGGAACTAATACCAACTTTAGGGTCTTTTAATTATATTGATATTGACTATATGCTTTATTATTTAATATTTGATGATTAATAATATGAGGTTGTTGTAGAAAAAAATATTGTTTTAGATGATTGGAGATAGTGTATAGAATTGGTTAATTTTGGCAATTTTCTATTATAAAGTGCAATATTGGCTCTCTAAAGAATAATTTATTATCTTCCATTATGTATTTAAATGATTTTTTTTATAAAGTTCAACTATCTTAATGCAAATCTTCTAGTGTTTACAAGAATTGTATATCAACAACTCTTTGCTATCTATCTATTCAAATAAAATACACTTAACTATCATGTATTAAAGTTGTATTGTAGAAATAAATTATTATTATTTTATAGGAAAAATTAGCAGAAAGAATACAATGTTTTGCTTATTTCCTTGTAATTAATTAACCATGAATAATACCAACTTAAGGGGTGTTTTCCTAGAATATACCCAGTATGTTAAAAATCAAACTATAGGAGATCATATGACAAAATTAAAAATTTAGTAAATCAGTTAATAAACTAAAGTTAGTACTCCCTTCTATACTCCATAAGTGTCTCATTTGCTTTTTGGACACTGTTCATCTCTTGATCTTAATTTGCATTTTATTATTAATCTATAAGTTAAAATATAGTCAAGTGAGATCTTGTTTGATTCGTCTCCATGCAAGGATTATTTATATCAATTTTTCATAATTTTTAATTATGCACAATTAGAGATATTAAGGATTGAATAAGTTCATTGGATAGAGTGCATAAAGCAAATGGAACACGTATGGTGAATAGGAGGGAGTATTATTCTAGGAAAAAAAAACCCTAAATTGGTATTATTTATGGTTAATTAAAAGTTGGTATTATTGTAGGGAAATTAACGAAAGGTTGTATTATTCACAATAATTTTTCCAATTTTTTATTGATTTTTTATTGGTTTGAAAAATATTTAATAACGATTCATCAAATCCCAAAATTTCGGTTTATATTGAGCTAATCTAAGATAATTGAGTGTGCTTTGAGTGAATGAGGAATAATTGAATTTATTAATTTTTTTTTTCATTTAAGACCATTATAATAAGTAGAAAATTAAGAATCATGAATTAAATTAAGGATGGAAGGTGTTTTCCTAAAATCAACATATATACCTCATTTGAGCTTTCAAATGGCACATTACTAATTCCCATTACATAAACACAAATTCTTGTGATCTCTAATTGGGTTGGCCTATTAGGAAAAATATAGAATAAATGTAGGCAATAAACTTTAATGAATTGGGTCTGAGAGACGTCTCTCAGAAAGACGGTCTCTCAGAAGACTAGCTGTTACATTAATGAAATGTGTTAAAGGGTGCAAGCTAACCCAACCCGATCAGGTTTGTTTATGAGATTTTGGCAATTTATGCGCCTACTTAACATCAAATTTGATAATAATATAATATTTTATTATCCTAATATTATTTAGTATCTCCCATCCATAAAAGATACTTGATGATAAATAAAAATAGAATGAAAAATTAGAGCCTATGCAAATGTTTAATAATGAACTTTAGATATTTTATTGGTTTGAATAATTTTATTTGGTCTTTAGTGACATATGTAATTGTCATTATAGTCTATAGTGTCATTTGTGAGAAATGTTACTAGATCCTATGTCTCAAAAAGCTTTAGTGTGACTTTTTATTATGTTTTTAAATGTTCTAATAAATGTCCCTAAATCCTCTATATGTACTATAGAAATTTGAAATAGCGACATTTAAATAAAATATCGCTAAATATGTTGTATTGTTTATATTATTAGACTATTTAACCCATATATAAGCCACATTTGTATCTACAGGGCTTTAGAAAGGTAGATCCAGACAAATGGGAATTTGCAAATGAGTTATTCCTAAAGGGACAAAAACATCTGTTGAAGAACATAAGAAGGAGAAAAGCAACATCCCAAAATATTGCACCAACCCAAAACTTAGAGTCATCATGTCTTGAATTGGGTACATTTGGATTAGATGCAGAGATAGACAGACTTAGAAGAGACAAACAAGTACTTATGGCTGAACTTGTGAAGCTAAGACAACATCAACAAAACACTAAATCTTATCTTCAACTTATGGAGTTGAAACTTAAAGGAACCGAGCAAAAACAACAACAAATGATGAATTTCTTGGCTCGTGCTATCCAAAGTCCTGATTTCTTGCACCAATTGGTTCACAAGAAGGAAAGAAGGAAAGAGCTTGTTGAAGCTATTTCTAAGAAACGTCGTAGACCAATCGAACAAGGTCCCACCAGTACTTGTAGTACTGTTTTTACGGTAATTCTATCGTGTTTGACTTTCATTACACAGGTGCAATTTCGTTAATTAGAGTATATAATTATATATCATGGGGCCTTATCCATAAGCTTAAACTTTTGGTTGAGTTTCATGGTATCAGAGCCAGTATGACAAGAGTTTACGACTAATGGGTTCCAAGCTCAACTAACAATCATCTAAGGTGGATATTTAGTGTCAGGTATGAGGAGGGCTTGTGTTGCATCGTCCACACTTCTAGCCCAAATTGCTATAAAACATGTATAAGGGCCTCAACCATAAGCTTAAGCTTTTAATTGAATTGGTTCCTTAATTAATTTCAACACTTAATTGTTATATTATGAAATCTAAGTCATTATTTTTTCTATCTATTAAAAACGATATTTTGAATATCATATATGTGTTGAGACTGTAATCATTGATTTGAACTTTTAGTTGAATTGATTCCTTAACATATATATAATGGTGCAATCTAAATCATTAGTTTCTAAGTCATTATTTTTTTAATATTTAAAAAATGATCAAAAAGAAACAAAATATATTTATTTAAATACAACAATGACTTTTAAAATTTGTATTTTAACCCAAACTAATAAATAAAAAGTTTGATATTATTCAACGAAATTATTCTCCCCTCAATATAGAATCAACTATCTATTAACTCAATGTAAACCCAATGTATTAAGATTGTAAAAATCTATAATTGATAATTAGGAGTATTTTGAATAAAGAACAAATATATTGTTGGGTTTATCGATATCAAATTTTTCCAAGTAAACTCTTAGTAGAGTTTAATTATATTATTTTGTATTTCATTAAATCTATTATAGTGTTTGACTTTAAAATCGAAATCAACTATTATAAAATTACCCTAACTTTTGACGTTGAAACTAAAAGATTAGTACGTTTTTAGGTTAAAGAAGAGCCGGTTGATTTCAATGATGTGCCAGAGTTTGAAGATTCGAGCTTAGATTTACTTAGAATGGAAATGCAAGGACCTATTGAAGATAATATTATCAATGTACCTCAATTTGAAGATTCAAATTTAGATGTTCTTGGGATGGAAATGCAAAGATCAAGTGAAGAGGACATTGTAAATGTTCCTAGGTTTGAAGATTCAAACTTAGATGTACTTGGAATGGATAAGAGTGAAGATTTACTAATTGAGGGATATGAAGAAATGGGGAGATCATTAGAAATATCAACTCTTGATGGATTTTGGGATGATTTGTTAGAAAACAAAATAGAAGAAGATCAAGGTGGATTGTTGAATGTTAATGATGAAGAATCTCTTGAAGAGGAAGATGTAGACTTGCTTGTTGAAAGGCTTGGTGAATTGGGTTCTAAGCCACCTTACTAGATACTACCTATGTTCCATTATATTTGCTACTGATAGTGATATTTTCCGCTCAAAATGTCACAATCAGATACGAGTAAATCTGAACGGAGAAAGTATATACTCAACAAGTACTTTTTATTGCTCTATTATTAGGTCTAGTGTGCTTGCTAACTAGTTGTTTTATTAATGTTTAACAATAGTTGAAAGTTTTTATTTACGTGAAGTTACAAATCATGATGATGTTATCAAGGGTCTAAAAAGCAGACGAAGAAACAAATTTTTTGTATTTGTAAGGATAAAATTGTGTTTATTATTCATCTCCGAATCCTAATTAGTTGGAAGCTTTATGAGAGTCACCTAATGAGATAGAAGAGCCACCAAGGGTAAAAAGTAAGTGTTCAACCCATCTTGTATTAGTATCCTCGATTCGCTTAAGAGGAAAAGTTACCAGCATAATGACAACAATTACATTATCACATAAATATATAGAACATTATAACTCATTGTGCTCATGGAGCTTGTTATTGCACCACTAAAATTGTTCTAACAACTTGGAAAAAAATATATACTTCATTAAATTTACATAAAAGGATTTTAAAATTTTTCATATTTTATTTAAAAGTATAGAAATATTTGTTAGTGTATACAAGATATCATAAGGCCTCAACCATCAGCTTCATATCAAGGATCCAATTCAACCAAAAGCTATTAAGCTGATGATTGAGGTCCTATGATACGTTATGTACTCTAACAATATTTGATAGTATATCATAGTATTAAAATTCCAATCTTTCATTCTTAGTTTTACAATGTAGAATTGTAATAGCTGAACATCAGATTGCCGGTGATCACCCATTAAAATTATATATTTTCTCACAGACTAACACAAGTCTTTTCGACGCACTTGGGAAAACTTTGCAGTTGGTCTCACATCCTAATCAAGAATGCTCTCCACTAATCAAGCTTAATCGTGGAATTCTTAGCAAATAAACTTCCTTAAAAAGAAAATGCACCTTGTTAATATGACGAATAATCTATCAATCTTTTTTTAAGCTTAACCTAGGATATTACTGAATTCACGCATGAAGGGCATGACACCATATTATTAAAATTCATATAAAATATTGTGTGAATGTAGTCTTGTATTAAATATTAAGAAAACTGTTCTTAAAATTCACCTAATCAGGTTTAAAACCCTAAAACCAGTATACCCAATTCATAAATAATGGCATAATGAAGGATTAAAAAAAAGTTGACAACAAGAGGAGTACTTAATTAACTTTAAATTTGGATTAATTAAGATAGTAAAAGCAAAATATACTGTATTATCGTTGATTATTTTAAAAGTTGATATGAACTTTTTGACCAATATAATATAATTTATTATATTGTTGTCGTTTATGTGCCTAATTAATTAGCTTCGAACTAGATACTTCTTAAATGATGTAGTTTTCTTTTGATAAACACTCAACTACAAACACTTAACTATATGCTCATTGGTTGTTTATTATTCACCCAACCATGAGATGCTTGGTGTCCACCAGAGATGTTGAATAGGGTGGCTCGACTCAACGGGTTAAGAGTCGGGTCACATTTTAGCGGGTCATTAGCGGGTCGAGTCAACAAAAGGGTCGTTCATTAACGGGCCTTGGCGTAAAAGAGTAGGGTCGGGCGGCTGGGTCGGATAATTATAGGTATTAATTGCGAAAAAAATTTACCACTTTTTTAAATGAAAAAATTACCGTGAATAATACGACTTTTTATTGATTTTCCTATAATAATACGAACTTTACATTAACCATGAATAATACAATTGAAAAGAATCCACATGAATAATTTTTTACTTCTCTTAAACTAAGCTTTTCAACACAACGTAATTTATTTTATTTTATTTTATTTTTTATTTATTTATTTTTTTTGAAAATCAACGCAACCTAGTTATGGATATAGCAAGTAGCTAGCGATCTAGGTAATTGTAGCTGCGGGTGACTGTAACTGTATAATTATAGTTGTCAAATCATACGTAATATTAATTTTATTTTATAACAGAAAAAAGTAGTGCCATTTGTCATTTTTTTATTGGCCAGTATTATTAGAATTAATTTGATTGATAAGCATTTACACACTTGTTATATTTACAATAATAAACAACAATTTTATGGCAGGAGTTAAATCAGTTAATAAATCATCCAATTTGGTTTCACTTTAATGGCAAAAATTTTAATGGCAGTAATTTTAAATCAGTCAACAATTATTTCTTTACAAAAATAAAAATTTGCTGACACTTTAATGGCAAGAATTTTAAAGTAGTCAACAAATCATCCATTTTGGTTTCGCTTTAATGGTAGGAATTTTAAATCAGTCAATAAATATTCCTTTACGAAAAAGAATTTAGTTTCATTTTAAAGGCAGGAATATAAAATCAATCAACAAATCATCCAATTGGAATGTGTGAAACAATTAATTTTTATATAACATAATTACTCCTTTACAAAAATAAAAATTTGGTTTCACTTCAATGGCGTGAACTACTATATAAATAGACCATTTGACCAACTTAAATAAAAATTTAGTGAATAATATTTTCAATAAAAACCATGAGCTTAAATTATATTCAAGAAAAACAGTATATCTATAGTAACCTCTCTATCGTTAAATTAAATTTTCAATAATAAATCAATTTCCTATAACGTATGTAAATACTTACAATATACGTATGTAAATACTTTATTATGCACATTCATTTAATATTTTCGTTCGTCTAAAATTTAGTTAAAATATTAACGTATTTAAAAATGCGTGCATTGCACGGGTTTCTATCCTAGTATTTAAATATTTAAGTAGTTATGTAAATTAAAAGATATTTGTATATAAAAGTAGTTAGGGATGGCAACGGGTCGGATCTCGACCGGGTCTAGGTGGACCCGGATCCAGATCCGTTTCAAGAACAGGGTCCAAATCCAAATCCGGATCCGCGGGTCTATTTTTAGGGCCCAGATCCGGATCCGTGGATATTGCGGATCCAGTACCGGGTCCGGGTCCAAAATGGATCTTACTTGTTTTTGCCCTTTTTGGTGTATTTTCGAATCGTTTTGAGATTGCCATTATTCATAGACTAATAATAATAAATACATAATTTCACAATCGATCACTTAAAATAAATATATAAATCTACCATTAAACTTAACACAAATCAAAAATACTCAACATTAAAAATAACTCAATCAAAACAACTAAACTCAACATAAATCAAAAGAAATGTAGAAAAAAAAAAATTTGGGTTTATACCCTCAAATGGCGGCCTGGCTGGTGTCTGGTGGAAGTGGCGGCGTGGGACTGTGCTCTGGGAGGCTGCAGGCTACGGGTGTGCGGTGTGGGAGTGGCTGTGAGAGGGAGTATGAGGGAATGGGGACGGCCTGGCTGGTTTCTGATTTTCTTCACTAAATGGGAGTTGGGAGGGAATTTTGAAATAAAGTGGGTATTGAGAGTTGGGTTTCTGATTTCTTCACGTGGGTATTTTACTTGGGTAAGGTTACTTGGGCATTGGGAGTTGGGTATTTGTAATTTAAATAATTAATATATTAAAAAAAAACGGATACGCGGGTCCGGGTTTGGGTATTTTACTCAGATTCGGATCCGGATCCGTGAATTTCAATTAGACCCGGATCCAATGGGTCTATTTTTTTAAGACCCAAATACGTGAAAACGGATACGGATCCACGGATCCGGATCGGGTCAAATCACTAGTAGAATATAACATCATTTGCTACTATACAAATATGCTTATTTGCTGCTCAATTTCGGATTGCGACAAATGGAGGGGTAGCAAATAACCATAAGTTTTTTGCTGTTAGTTAAAGAACCATAGCAAATAAAAATTATTATGTGCGAAGAGAATCAAAGTAAAAAGATTAGTAAATAGCAGTGTAAAGTTTTTCAGCTGAGAGAGAAAAGGAACTTGACGTGGGTGACATGTGTTATAGCTTTTTGCTATTGTTTAATAAAAAATAACAATAAGATTTCTTATTTGCTACTAATGTTTAAATATAGTAGCAGAAAATATTTTTTTGCTGTGGAATAATCAAAACAATAGCAATAATTACATTATTTGCTATATTTGAAATTTAAGTAGCAAATAAATAGCAGCAAATTAGATCTATTCTACTATTGTTAATACCCATTGCCATCCCTAAAAGTAGCCGTTAATTATGATGACTATTGGAATATATTTGTTGAAAAAATATAAAGGATATTTTAAATTCCCTAGTTTGATTTCGGATGCTATAAATAGTAACATTTTAAAAGTAACTATTTATATCACTAAACATGACATAAACTGTTATTTTATCAAACAATGAAATTTTTTAAAATTAGCATTTTAATAAGTTAAATAACTAACAACTACTTAAACTACTAAATAGAATACGTCCAAAAAACATTAAAAAATGATCCATATTTCAAGTTTACAAATTCTTACTTGAAACCGTCTTTTGTAAAGACGGCTCTTAAAAGCCCAGTACAATTCTAAATATATATTCCTACAACTCTAAATATAGATTTGAATTAGACTTTTATAAATCATCTTTACAAAAAACGATTTCTCAAGAGAACACGTCTTTCAAGTTTGGTTTGAGAAGAATAAGAATGAAAATGGATTCATGCACCCAACAATTAAATGGACTCAAACTGTAAAGCTCTGACTATCTTTATATGAGTCCTTTTCACTGTCTACAACAATAAACCACCGGCTTTACCCACAGCACGTGATCCATAAACCTCTGCTCCTTTATCTGTATGTGAACTTTCTACATTTAAATTATTTATTTAAAATAATTTATTTTCTAATTATAGGAGTACTTGTTATATTTTCTTATTCAATAATTTTGATTTATTTATTGTATTATTATTTGAGCTATTTTTATGAGATTTTATTGCGAGACACAAAAGTAGCAGCTCATATGTTAATTATTTATTCGACTATTTTACTTATATATAGTATTGATAGAATTTAGAAAATGGGCCTGGACAACCCAAACAAGGAGGAGAAAAAATAGTCCACTCATAACACAAATTCTTACTTGAGACCCAAAGAAACTACTAAAACAAATGGTAGTTTACAAAGTGATGCATACTCTTTTCTTTCTCCGATGTGAGACAACTCACATGTGGGTAATACATGGGTACTACAATCGTATGCGTTACACACTGAAACCGTCTCATACAAGAATTTATGGTATTATTTTTGCAAAAATAATTATGTACATCTATTTTGCTCAAGCTTTTTAACTTTTATTATACTTATTTTTTAGAGCTTATATTTAACAAAAATACTAATTTTTTTAAGTTTTGTACAAAATTTTTATGAGTAATAAAATATAACAAAAAAAATATCAGGTGCTCTTTTGAGAGACCGTTTTTTGTAAAGACGACTCTCAAAAGTCTAGCCCAAATCTATATTTAGAGTTATAACAATATATATTTAGAATTGGACTGGGCTTTTGAGAGCCGTCTTTACAAAAGACAGTCTCAAGAAAAAATTTGTGAAAAAATATATGAAGTAAAGGAAAAAAAAAACAGTACTTACAAGTAATTAAACAACAAATTGGGCTCTATAAAACAGGCAAAATGAGCCACTTGTTTTCCACAAAACTGGGTAGAAAGTATTAATATTATAAAACCTAATTAAATTAAAAAATAATTATTTATTTGGATCTCCTAGGTACTCTTAAAAGATAAATCCAAATCCAGGGGCCACACCAAACACCAAAATAACATACCACACATTATCCAACTCTCCTTTTACAACTTTATATTGTTAAAAAAAATTTAAAAAAATAAGAAATAAAATATTTATCATAAAATATTGTGTTATATATACCCACATTTGCCTTGCATTGTTCTTCATCACATCACTCACTTTTACTATCACTTTCAATATATATATATATATCTTGCAAATTGAGAAATATTATTATTTACTTAATACAAAGAAAAAATATGGATGCTTTACAATCTTGGGTTTCTGAGCACAAGCTTACTAGCATTGGTAAGTATTTATGTAATTTTATCTTATTTATTTATTTTAATATATATTTATTTAAAGATATCAAAAATCAACGTGATATCTCACTCTATACTCATAGTCCACTAGTGAATAAAAAGCTATCTACCACGCAACATATATTGCATTGTTTTCAGTTACGCAGCATAAAACTGAACGAAGAAATTAGAAAAAAAATAAACTAGTGATGCTATCAAAAAAATTAATTAGTATTGCATATTAATGACTTTTATACTCCGGTTTTAAATCTGAGTAACAAATAAACTAATTTGCTACTATTACAAGTGTTTAGAATCTAAATTGCAGCATATAAGAGCCAAAGAAAAAACCAATTTTTTTCCACAAGTGATTCTATCAAATTTTTAGTTGAATAACTCCACATTTATACAAAATATTTTTTTTAGCATGTATACATGCTAAATCATAAACAACATCATATAAACCTAACACAAATATGTCAAAAATTATTTTTTTCCTTTTTATATACTTTATTCGTCCTGAAATACTTAATATATTATTGACAATATTCATCATTCAAGTTTATTTTATATATTGCAACTATGCGTAAGAAAAAATATAGTCAAGTGACATCGTGTTTTAATGTCAAATCGTATATTTTTTAATATTAACTTTTGCAATTTTTAATGTGTATAGTTTAATACAGTATAAATAATCAAAATAATACTACATTAAACTGCATAAAATTCAAATACTAAAAGTATAATAGAATCTAAATAGAGAAATGTGATTTGATGATGCAGGAGCAATTTGGGCATCAGCAATTGGAGCATCAGTAGCTTTTAATTCGCGCTCAAAATCATCCCTGAAGCCAAGTCTCAGACTTATTCATGCTAGGTTTGTTACTTAGCTTCATTTACGGTCCGTTTGATTAGTGGTATTAAGTGATGATAATAAAAATAATTTATAATGTAAAATTTTATCAAAAGTTTCATATCATTTCCATGATAATGAAACTTTGATCACAAACAGTTTTTAAATTTCCATCACCACCTAATACCATCTCTCTCATTGATAATGCACTGAAATGAATTATATAAAGAAAATAAAATGATTGAAGTAGCACAAGTATGAATTTTATGGTGAATATAATAAAGTCGAGTGTCTTTCGAGCCGTACCTTTTTATTTCTCTTAACAAAAATAAGTGGCACATATGTGCCCTAGGGTCATTTGACCCCACTTGTGTATTTCAACTATTTAAACAATTTAAGTAAATTTGCTATTGATAATAAAGAAAAATAAAATAATATTCTTATATTTAGATAAATAAAGAAACATTTAAAATTATTGAAAGTAGTAAAGTTTTGTTTTTTATAGAATGAAAGTAGTATATTGTAATTATAATTACAATTATCAATCAATTTGAATGATTTTAAATATATATTAACAGTTTATGACTTTATTTGTGTTAGTTTGTTGGGTAACTTATGGTATGCGAACAAATATGAAATTAATTATTTTAAGCTTTAAATATCTATCCTATTTATTTATGACTATTGAACATAAATAGACAAAATTAATGGCATAATTGCAAAATTTCGGTTATGTGACATTGACTTTGTTATTGACTTTGACTCTGACTTTTTGAATTCACTTAATGTAAAGTCTAAATCTGCAACTAGATAAGAATACAATATGTCATATTGTCATATTCTATTCCTATGTAGATCATAATTATAGTTTATATAAGCGGAATATACTGAGTATGATAATGATGAATTATTATTAATAAATTAAATCTATGTTTTGTTGTTTGTTAACAGGATGCATGCTCAAGCCTTGACATTAGCAGTGTTATCAGGAGCAGCAGTGTACCATTATTTTGAGAAACAATCCCAAAAACCACACAATTAAGAGATGATGACGAAATTTAATCATTTTCATAACCAAATTTGATGGATGAATATGATTAATTTACTAATTACTAGTTACTACTACCTATTATTGTTAATTAAATGATCAGGGCTGACTCTAAGCAAGGGCAAGGCGTGCCTACGCCCAGGGCTTCTATAAATTTTAGTTTTTAATTTGTGCTAAGGTTCAAACTTTTCTATGTATACAATAGTTTAGGGCCCAATTAATAATTTTTCGCCTCAAATTCCTGAAAACCTAGGACTGGCCCTGTAAATGATGCATTATTATTAAGAGTTCAATGTTCTATTTTGTTTTTTCTATGTACTTCTACTAATTAGCTTTATGAATTATGCCTAGTTTACTTTACTATTCCTATGTGTACATATTCAACTAAATTTATCGGAATCAAATTCTGTTTTCTTGCTTAATTTTGTTAGATTAGAGCTGTTTAAATTGAAATCCTGAGGAAAATCGAACCTTGTATTAATTGCTTAATTTTGTTTTTTCTTTATTGTTTCTATAAGTTTGATTCCCATTTGTCTTCTTCACTCCTCACATGGTTTGAATAATAAAACTAATACATTTATTATTTTATTATAATATGGATTTTTTGTTTCAAGGTCTGAGAGACGGTCTCTCACAAAATAGCTATAGTTAGATTTAATGTCTTTACATGTGGAAGTTGGGAAAATTTTAATCAAATAAGCAAAATTATATAAAAAAATTTTAAACTAGGCATGAGGAAACTTATTTCCCAAAATAAGCCCTAAATTTCCAAAGCTGTGGTTTGATTTTGTTCGTTGTTACTAATAACGAAAAAGAATAAGGGCAACAAAAGACAAACACTTTATTCGTTGTTAGTAAATAAGGAACAAAGATACTGGTTAATAAAAGTCAACATCTTTATTCCAACTTAGTAAGAGGGAACAATTTAACTTTTTTTTTTACTGCATCTACTAACTGCGAACTGATGCGTTTTATAAATTATTCCAAAATCATTTAAATTAATTTTCATGGTCAAACAAGGTCAAATCTTTGTTCTTTTTCACTAACAGGGAACAAAGGTTTGACCATACCAGGGCTTTCTTTGTTTGTTATTAGTAACAGCAAACAAAAATCTTGACTTTTATTTTACCATAGAGCTTTGTTCACTGTTACTAAATAGCGAACTAATCAAAACCTCAACTCTGTGAATTTCATGCTTATTTTAGAAATTAAGTTTCCCCATGCCTAATTTAAAATTTTTTTATACTACCTCTTATTCAGCCTAAATGTCTCATTTTCTTTTTTGACACTATTCACTCATCACTCTTAATTTGTATTTTCCTCTTAATCTATAAGTTAAAACATAGTTATGTGAGATCTTGTTTGATTCGTCTCAATACAAGGATTATTAATATCAAATTTTTATAATTTTTAATTAAGAATAATTTGAGATATTAAGGTCTAAAATATTACCTTGGCAAGTATAAAAAACCTAAATGAGACACTTAGGCTGAATAGGAGGGAGTATAAATTTACTTATCACAAATTCTTGCTATAAACCATCTATAGCATAGACGGGTAAATATAGACCGGCCCATTTATTAAATTAGTAACTGAATAGTCATGTCAACTATTGAGCTCGGCTATTGAGAGAGCCGTTTATGCTATAAACGATCTCTCATGAGACCTTCTATTTACTAATTTAGTTCAAATTTCCTGAACGTTGAAGGGCAACTAGGTCCGCATCTACCAAGGGGGCCAACTACATGAGATCAATGTCCTTCCTTAGAAAATAAAAAAATTGAAATGTTTGGACTTTTTTCAGCCCATACATTACGACTTATTTGTAATGTGTGGTCCATCCAATAACACATTGAGCCCATTTTCAGATTAAGATGATCATCTTTCCGGTAAGACATTATTATCATCATATCTAATATTCCGTCTGAAAGCAGTGTGATCTTTCCTATAAGACATGCTTAACTTTTATTAACTACTGAGATCTTAACATTAATGAAAGTCAGTGATATTTACAAAGAGTAGTTAAAAATCATACAATCTAATAAAAAGAATGTAAAATTTCACACATTCTCATAGGAATTTGCCATATGAAATAATTCTTACCTTATTTAACATCAACTTATTCTTATAATATATAAGTGGTATATCGTAATTAGATATAATCTGTTAAATTTTCTTGGAATATCATATTTTTGAATTTAAAAGCTACTCATATAAGATTTCCATTTAAAGTTTCTTAGAATATATAATTGTTTTTTTATGTTGAAATATTTGCTAATTAATTAAGTTTTTTACTAAAATTTTTAATTTCTAAAATATTTCAACAAGAATTAAAATATACATGATAATCAAAAATTATTTTGAGAATGACAAAAAAAATTACAATAACATTGTTGGAAGATAACCCAAATTTGCCTTGAAAAGTATGAGAGCTTTAAATAATACTTATATTAATTAACGATCGAATTTTTTCATTAGAAGCACTGTATATTCTAAAAATTCTCTACCTATTTTATAAGAAATATTATAATTTTATATTGATAGCATGTAATTGCATCTCTATGCATTGCACGAGTGTCTATACTAGTATGATAAATAAATACAAAGCTATTCTTGTGAGAAACCATCTAAAAGTATTGAATTTCTGATATGTTTTTATGATTTTGTACCTATATTTGTATTGGACTGTTTCTATATTTATTTGGATCTACAAATTTTATTGAGATATGCATTTTATATATGAGTTAAATAAGTTATCTAATACATATTATGAGAATATAAATTTATTATTTAAGACTGTCATATCGAGAGACAGTGTCTTATGAGAATAACTTATTTGTCTTTTATACTTCTTATGAACTTCTCATTATATACTCTCATAGAAATTGTGTCTATTTGATCTAACAAAGAACAACATATTATTGTCAAAAAACATATATTACACTGAATACATAATAAAAGATAATTTAGTTTGTTTTGATTCTTCTCGATGTTTATTACAAATATTAAGTTTTTATAATTTTAATAATCCACAGTTAGAAATATTAAAGAGTAAATTAGTGTATCAGCAAGTATGTAACGATAAACATTTAACACAAATTCTTACTTGAGACCGTCTTTATAAGAGACGCGTCTCAAATGGGCTGCCCCATTATTACTTAGAAAAAAAAACTTAAAAAAATGCGTGTTGTGTAATCTGATTTGGAGTTGGTTTTATAACCTATTGAGGTTGATATTATAACCTATTAGAGTTGGTATTATAACCTATTAAAATTGGTATCTCCAAATAGGTTATAATACCAACTTTAATTGGTTATAACACCAACTCCAAATACCAACTTTAATAGGTTATAACACCACATTCAATAGGTTATAACATCAATTCTAAATAGGCTCAACCGCGCGCGTCACTTTTAAAACTTTTTTTAAAAAAAATATTGAGAATGTGAGTTGGGCTCTTGTAAAAGACGTCTATACTATAGACGGTCTCTCGAGAGAGGAAAGAGTTTATGTTGTAAGGGTCCAATATAGGGTCTAATTTCGAGATTCATAAAATCCAATTATTTAATATGCAATTACAAATCCACTTTTTGCATGTTAAAGCCTCTTGATTAAATTGGGCTCTTGAATCTTTATCTAGCCAAAAAGCTATATTTGTTCTTGTTTGGTATTTTATTTTTTGGCGAGCTTAGCCATAAAACAAGTTTAGTAATGTCATTTAAATCAGCTAAAAAGTGAAGTTACAAGTAAAAAACATAGGTGCTCAAAGACGACTCTTAAAAGTTCAGCCCAAATCTATATTTAGAGTTGTAACAATATATATTTAGAATTGGACTGGGGTTTTGAGAGCCGTCTTTACAAAAGACGGTCTCAAGTAAAAGTTTGTGAATTTTTTTTGCTATGGACAGCTTTTTTCAATGACTTTTAATTTAAACCCATTAGATTTCTATTTAACATCCAACGATAACTAACCATTATAATACTCTTGTGAGAGATCGTCTTTCGGTGAGACGATCTCAAAATAAAAAGCTCCTATTCTAAGCTTCCCTCCTATTCATCTTAGGAGTCTCATATACTTTATGCACTCTATCCAATGCACTTATTCGGTGTTTAATATATCAAGTTATGTATAATTAAAAATTAGTTGATATTAGTATTCGTTATATCAAAACGAATCAAATAAGATCCCACATGACTATCTTTTTAACTTATAGATTTATAATAAAATGCAATCTAAGAATGATAGATGAATAGTGTCCCAAAAGTAAATGGGACACCTAAGGTGAATAGAAGGGAGTATTATATTAGTTGGACTATTTAGTCCGTATATATGAAGAGTTTTTCGCGATGAGATAATCTCATACAAGAATTTCTGATAACCGTTACTAAATGTTTTTGATAGGATTTAGAAAATGGGTCTGGGCAACCCAAATAAGGAGGAGAAGAAGTAGTCCACTCATAAACCCAAAGAAGGTTCACTACTAAAACCAATTGGTAATAGTAGGAGTTACTCCTTGAGTTATATAAAGTGATGCATACTCTTCTCTTTCTCCGATGTGGGACAACTCACATGTGGGTAACACATGGACACTTCAACAGTTTTCATTAACAACTTTGTATACAACTAATTTTCAACCAGTGAAAATAGACAATGCAACCATGTGGATTAAGCAAGACAATTAAAACAATCTAAAACTAATTAACTAACAACTACTTTCTTTGTACATTTCATTTTGCGTGAATTTTTATTTTAATTTGTCTTATTAATTTTACATCATTTTTTTTGGCAATGGTGTTATTCTCATTATTTTAATCTCATTCATAAACTTCGACTCTCTCTATTTTAACCACTCATTTATATTATCTATTTGTATTTATTTTATTTTTCAACCTAATTTCTCTTTCTACCAAATTCCACTAACTGCAAAATAAAAGGGACACATGGAGTAATTATAAAAAAATGATCATATATTTTATGTGAAATATATTCCAATAAAACAATTATTAAAAAATCTTTAAAATCATAACATCTTTTAAGGTTAATGATTATATATTTCTTAATATAGATGGGATTGAATCATGTACTTCCGTTTTATAATACAACTACTCAACTAGTATAGAAACTCGTGCAATGCACGAATTTGTTATTGTAAAATATATATAAAAACAGTTTCAAATAATAATGTAAGTAATGTATACTATTGTTATTAAATTTACCAAATACATGATTTTTTAAATCAAAACATAATTATTGATGTTTATTTTAATTATTTACCTGATACATAACTTTTTTTTTTCAATTGAACATATTAAATTCTATGTTAACTAAATAGAGTTACTATAATATATCATACAAATACTTTACTTAATTTAGCTTCAAACTTAAACAAAAAATATTAGATTCTAAATTTGATAAATAATGTCATGCCTTTTTAAATGATAACACTTGGAATTTTCCAAGACTTTTATAGTATTGTATGATGTATGATATGATATGATTCTAAGTTAACTAAATAGAGTTACTATAATATATCATACAAATACTTTATCTAATTTAGCTTCAAACTTAAACAAAAAATATTAGATTCTAAATTTGATAAATAATATCATGCCTCTTTAAATGATGACACTTGAAATTTTCCAAGATTTTTATAGTATTATATGATATGATGTATGATTGTATGATTGTTATTGATACTGATATTTTTCCACACAATATATCACACTCAGTAGCAAGTATTATATAATAGATCAAGTAGTTTATGAGAGTTGTATTGAAAAAGAAAAGAAAGGAAGAAAACGAAAGAGAAGGTGTGAGTTTGATGATTAGACCGTTAGACGTGCTAACCTTAACGCATTTCTGCTGTTTGTAAGGTTGGAAAGTCACTTTCTTTTTCCTAACTTTATGATTCTTTTCTAAGTTAGCCACCTTTTCTATTTTATGCTTAACAACTCTTATATGACCATTATACCCTCCATTTACTTGCTAATTTTGTAGGCCCACTAATATATTTTAACTTTACTTATTAAAGTTGAGTTTTTTTTGCGAGAGACCGTCTATTACTAAGACGATATTAAAATAAAAAGTCTACATACTAATAATTTGTATGATTAGGCTATTTAACCATATATGAGGTGCGTTTAACTATGAGACCGTTTCAGAAAATGATAGACTTATATGAGAATTGAACCTAAATTTTTTTTCGAAATGAGCGGTATATACCACAAGTCTCAACCGAAAAATATCAAATTTTCAACTATCAATCTAATAATAGTTTTTTTTTTTGAATAAAATCTAATAATAGTTAGAACAACAATACTTCTATATAGGTGTTAAAGTCTTATAATTATGAGGTAACTAATATTTTTATTAGAATAAAGTGTTATTTAAGTGCTTGTAACAAGATTATTGATCAAAATTAATTATTGCATGATGTTGATAATGTTTGATAGTCTATATAAACTCACAAATAATAAAAGAAACATTATCTAAATACATAAGTTATAAGATGCTTTTTGTATCTATATATATTTGTAACAAACAACCAAAAGATTATTCTTTTTTTTGTTTTTTTTTTTTGAATCGACCAAAAGATTATTCTTCATGTTAGGAATTGGTAGGTATGGTAGCTATATATGATTTATGATTGGTAGTCAAATTTAAAATAATAAAGAAATGCTCCTCAACCTCCATTGAGAATATAATGCTCTACATTTTAGTCTTTAGATTGCGGTAATTTTAACTAACACAAATTTTTTTAATTTTATAGATGATATAAATGAGATAAAAATGGATGGAGGAGATTTAATGAAAGTAAGCCAAAAGAAAATGTAACAATTTAAAAGGGTAGGGCTTTAGACGGACTATTTATTGAATTTATAAAAATAAAATATTCTAAAAACGGCCTATATACGAGTCCTAAATGGATCTTTATTATTGTTATTAATTAATATTTCTTTAATTATATGATACATTACTATAGATTTAAAATCTTCAATGCAATTAAATATCAAGTCTTCACTTGTTGGAACGTGTGTCACTATCTCCCAAGAAAAACCTGAATCCAATTCTTACTAGCTCAGTTTTCATCCTTTTTTCGACTTACCTTTTGCACCATTAAACTTAAAAGTAATACCCTTGTAACTAATTATATAAGGTCAATTTAGTCAATGTCATACATGCAACTTAAATGACATATGCCCCATAAAGCAAGCAATCATTAAAACCCCAATTTATACTCTAATTATAAAATAAAAAAATACTTCTAAAAATAAAAATAAAAACAATTTCTAACAAACATTTAATCTAAACAATGTAGGGTACGTTACTTCCTCAAAGTAGTACTTACATGATTGCCATGAAGTTGACTTAATTATACAAATTTTCATAACATCTATCTATATTATATAAACATTCTTCTATTTTCTTCTTGTAAAATTCTTCTTCATATTCCATTTTCCTAATTTTGATGCTCAAATAAAATAAAATTTCATCATTTTGTGAAATAATGGATTGCTCAATTTGCACTACAATGCCTTTCATTCTAAGACCTCCAAGAAATACAATTTGTGCAGCTTGTTATGAAGGAGCTAGAAGCTTAATCTCATTGATTAACAAATTTGATGGCGATATTAATAATAATAACAATAATAATCATAAATGTAATGAGAAATTAGGAGGAAACAATGTCATTACTTCATCGAATTCGTCTTGTAAGGTAAATTGCTTCCATATTATTGTTTCTAATCATCATGTTATTTGTTATGAATGTTTTATATGTGTTTTTTTGATTTCAGACCCTGATCATAGTTTTCTATGAGTGAGATATATTAGGTATAATAATGATATGTGCAGGGGCGAAGCCAAGATTTTGAATTAGGGGGGTCAAATTGTCGATATACTATTTTTTTTTACTATATAAAAACTAGAGGTGTTAGAATCAGACACGATGGCTCGAAATTTACACGACCTCGTAACCGAATGCAATTTGATTCGACTTTAAAAATTTACAATTATGTAAAACAATATGGACACGAAATCCGATTTCAAGCCCACCCGAAACACCTAATTCGAATTCAACGATGACCCGAACGACTATCATTAGACACTAGTTAAGCTATAAAAATATTAAATCATATAGATTTAAATAAACTTGAATCATTACAAAAATTTTATTTAATAATAAATAGAGTTGAATCTTCCCTATAATTATTATTTTTGAAAAAACTAAGTGTTTTTGACTCTATATATTTGCCTAATAATTCTCCAAAAAAAACACAATTAAAATTAAGATAGAAAAATATAAACACACACTAAAAAGTATGAATGTTAAATTATAAAAAATAAATAGTAATGACATTATAGTATAAATCTATTAGTCTATAAAAAAATAATTGTGTTAATGAGATTTGATCCCTTAACCTTAGATTATAAATGTATTACTCCAACCATTAAGTTATAGTAACTTTTGCTATATTTTACTCTCTTTAAACTATATATTAGTAAGGGGGTCAAAACCAAAATTACAAAGATTCACATTTTCGGCAAGGGGGCCGGGCCTACGCCGGCCCCCAGGTGGCTTCGCCCTTGGATATGTGTTTTTTGATTAATTATGACTTGGTATTGGAATAATGAATATCGATGAATATTATGATCATTTTAATTTTTAACTATGTGTAAGGTCAGGGAGGGGGCTTAGAGATTTGAGATACTCGGGAAGAAATATTAATTATGCACACTGATTACTAAATATACTATATATATTATTATAAACTCTTAACTATTAAATATTAAAGAGTTATTTTTTTGATTTTTTTATGAGTTCGAGGCACAGCTTCTCTTGCCCCCTTATAGGGTTGGCCTTGTGTGAAGGTAATCTAAGTTCGGGTTTTAGATAATTAAAAACTATATTAATATTAATAATTTGAGTTGATTTTCAATACAAGTAAATGTTTAATCTATTCTATATTAATATTTTAAATTTGCCCTTTAGTTATATTTGTGGATGTTTCATATTATCACGTTATGTTATAGTTTTTAAGATGTTATACATGGTTGACTTCCATCGATCAGTTGTCTTTGAGTAGTTTCTAGTTCTATTATGATTAAGGTGGGTTATAAGATTTAAAATTAATTATTTTGTATTTTGTTTAATTTATTGGATTCTATTTTATCTTGTTATGACAATTTACAAATTATGGTGATTAATTAATTTGAAATTTTTGTATACAATATTGTTCATTGGCCCAAAAAAAATTAAAATTTTGATGAAGTATGGTTTTCTTTTGAAATAAAAAATTGGACAATCTTACAAGGGCACAAGTGTTTAACCAACCTAAAACCAGGATCCTACTTAGGATCGATAAGAGTATAGAATCTAAATCGCTAGATATAGATCGTAGGATCGTAAGGTCCGATCCTACTATGTATTTTGATGATATAATATAGTATGACTAGTATAAAAACTCGTGCAATGCACGAATTTGTTAGTAGAAAAAATATATATATAAAACAGTTTTAAAAAACAATGCTAGTATATATTATTGTATTAAATTTACCAAATACATGACTTTTTTAAATCAAAACCTAATTACTTACGTTTCGCTTTTTTTAAATTATTTACCTAATGCATAACTTTTTTCATTCAATTGAACATATTAAATTCTAAGTTAACTAAATAGAAGTAGTATAGTAAATCATATAAATATTTTACCTAAGTTAGCTTCAAACTTAACAAAAAAATTATTAGTTTTCTAAACTTAGATAAATATTGTCATGTAATCAATTATTATCTACTTTACATAATCTTTTGATCTTATTTCTCATCCTAAGATAAAATATGCATTAAGTAAAAATCTTACTATTTCATATTCTTAATTCTTAATTATTTTTGTGTGTTTCAATTTATTCATTTACCATAATGCTTTTTCTTCCATTTGTCATGCCTCTTTAGGAGATGACACTTGGAATTTTCCAAGACTTTTATAATATTGTATGATGACATGTAATTAATTGACACCCAATGTTTTTTTTTCCATTTGTCATGTCTCTTTAGGAGATGACACTTGGAACTTTCCGAGACTTTTATAATATAGTATGATATGATATGATTGATTATTAACTATATTTGTTCATATTAGTTAGTTTTTTACTATTTTCTCTTTATTGATTCAAACGAATACTCTTCGTTAAACAAGAAATAATGCTATGAAATTGCTAATCGACATTAATTATCACAAGAGGAAGAAATCAGAAACTGGCAAATTCTACATTTTATTTTAATTTTTTTCCTTTTTTATGTAGAATATATAAAAATTTAAAATTTTTGTCATGTTTTAGGAAAGAAACCTTTTGTTAAGGACAAGAGATTTATGGGAACTATATACCTTTCTATTATCATATTGGACCATTTATCAACAAATTCGTCTTAAAAAGGGTGGAATTTTTTAAGAGATATTACACAATAATTGTACATATATACCAAATATTATTCTTGTAATTCACCAACAGCAATATGGTTGGTCGAATTTCGTATTCTCCAGCTAGTAAGTACAATGTTAGGTAATAAGTAACTGTCTATTACTCCCTCCGATTCTATTTAGTTGTCACATTTTCTTATTTGACAAATTTACATCTATTGTCACATTTTCTTTTTTTTCAATCTTTTTTCTTTACCTAAATACCCTATGTTCACACAAGTAATGTCCAAAATATTCTCACTTTTACTATTTATAATACCTCCACTACTACCTTTACAATTAATATAATCATTTAAAATACTTCAACTACTCACTTTTTAATAGACTTCATACCATCCTTAATAACCGTGTCCAAGCAAATGGGACATCTAAATAGAATTGAAGAGAGTAATATATTTTTGGATTTTGTAGAAATTTATGTATTTTAACTATTTTAAACTTTATGATTTGTTGCTTTATTTCAAAAAGAAAAAATCTATTAACCAATAATACCAACATCTCATTATTTAACTTTATACATGAATTAGTAGATTTGTTTATCATTAAACATTTGATTATCTGGACGCCATTTATTTGTCAGATATTTCTCTATTTAAGAGTCTTTTAATTATATTTTTCGTATGTTTGTCTTAACCCTGCTACTAAGCGAGGTTCACCGGGTATGAAAGTCTATCTATCAGATATAATTTATCTTTAAGATATATTTTATATCTTTGACATAGAATTAATTAGGATTGAACATAGATGAACTTTGATTCCAAATCATGTGTATTATTGTTATAAGATTTTACCAGCGTAAATAGCTGATATTCCCTCCGACTCAAATTAATTGTCCACTTTTCTTTTTGGGTAAGTTCAACTTAATTGTCCTTTTTTATTTTTGGTAAAGATTGTTTACCTAAATACCCTATATTCACACAAGTAAAGACCATAATACCTCCACTTATATTATTTAAAAATACCTCAACTACCACCTTTACAATTATTATAATCACTTAAATACCCTAGCTACCACCTTTACAATTATTATAATCATTTAAAATACCTCAACTACCATTTTCTTAAAATCCGTGTCCAATCCAAAGTAGACACTTAATTTGAGTCGGAGGGAGTATGATTTTTTTTACATTTGCTTATTTATGGACTTTGGTGAGATCTTATAATTATGTCCCTTATTTAGTTAAAAATAAAAGTTTTATGGTTTTTTGCTTTTGGATTTTAATGGAATATAGCTAAATGACTCATTAAGTCATGTGTTATCATTGCACATAATGTTTGCAATTAAAAGTCGAACAAAAATAACTTGTTTATTAATTTTATCACTAATAGGCTAAGAGTAAGGTTGTGTACATCTGACACTTCTAAACCCACTCTACTTAACAAGTCACTTAATTACATAGGCTAATATCATGTTGTTATATAATTGAAATGAGAAGCATTTGCTGGTCGAGTCGTAAAAGACTTTTCCTTGATTACACTATTTTGACAAGAATTTAATTCTCACCGATTACTAGAAAGATCAAGGGGATGTTTAACAATTGGTTGTTGGTTGTTGCCTTTTTAGTTGACTTGTTTGACCAGTTAGAAATGTTGGCTATTTTTGTTGGCTTTTGAGCTAGTTGAAAAAGCAAGCTGTTTATAGAGATATTTAGTAAATTTTAGACATTGACTGTTAACCGTCTATTAGAGAAAAGTAGGTCAAAAGCCAAAAGCCAACAAAAAAACTAACCGGAGTAACTTTTTTTTTTTGGCTTAAAAGCCTGCTTCTGGCTTAAAGTCCATTTACTAACATTTTTTTTGCTGTTATACCAACCAACGAGCTAAAAGCCAAAAGTCAAAAAAAAAAAAATAATAAGTAAACAGCCATGAACCAAACACCCCTAATCCCGTTGCTCCTTACTAGTAAGGGAAATAAATAAAAGAATGCAAGTGATGATGAAATAGTTATATGGTACAGGGTTTTGGCAATGTACTAAAATGGGTTAAAGAAATGAAGGATATAGAAGAGGAACTAAATGATAAACTCAAGTTTTTAGGTGAATTTGAAGCAGCTTTCAGAGATGAGATTCATACTGATATCCTTGTTAAGCCAGGCAACAATGGACCTCCTATTCCTGCTCATAGATCTTTATTGGTATGTCTTTTATTAATTTGCATTACTTTTTGACAATCACAATCACAATCACAATCACAAATTCTTATGTCTTCATTTTAGCGGTTTTGCTACTCCCATCTTCCTACATTGTTCTTTTAATTTCAAAAAGCCCAACAATCAAATTCATATAGTACCCACTACAACAAATTTAGCCTTTTGCGACATTGGATTTAGTAGCATTAAAATAAATGCCACTGATTCATATTTTTAGTGTAATAATTATTAGTTTTTATTTTAAGTTCCACCACAAAGTGATTTAGCGACACTTAATTTGGTCTTTAGTGGCATATCTGATTGTCACTATAGCCTATAGTGACATTTGTGAGAAATGTCACTAGATCCTATGTCGCAAAAAGCTTTAATGTGATTTTTTAATATACTACTAAAAGGTCTAATAAATGTCACTAAATCCTGTATATACACTATAAGAAATTTAAAATAGCGACATTTAAATTGTATGTCGCTAAATATATCCCACTAAAAACAAATTATATTGTAGTGACCACATTGGTCTAGTGGTCATTCAATACTTATTGTTCAACAATCAAACATAGCTTAATTGGCGATGTGTCTACTTTTGAAATTGTTAGGCTAGTTAGATTTCAAAAGTCAAAACCTACGTACATTAATTTTTGGTCCCTATTTTACCATAAGTGGTAGACGAAAGGCTTTGATGTTAAAAACATCAAAAGGTAAATACAACTCTTGTACTTTTCGGTCCGCACTTGACTACAAAGGGTAAAAATTTTGTAGGGACATAGTCCCTAGTCCACACAAAGATAGTGTATATGCAACTTTAAATCGAGTAGAATCAAATGATTAGAATTAAAAATAAAATAAATATTATATTATTTGAAACTATTTTTAATGTTAGCTAAGTCAACCCAAGATTTGAAGCTATTGAAACTATTAAAAATGAAATATATATATATATATATATATATATATATATATATATATATATATGTAATATATATATATATATATATATATATATATATATATATATATATATATATATATATATATATATATATATATATATATATATATATATATATATATATATATATATATATATATATATATATATATATATATTATTTAATAAATTACTATTAGTAGGATATAGTTATTGACATTAGTTTAAATGTCACCACTTCAAATATCTAATGGTATATAATTAGTGATATTTATTAGATTCTTTAGCAACACAAAAATCATATTAAAACCTTTTGACGACATAGGGTTCAGTGATATTTCTCAAAAATGCCATTATAAACTATAATAATAATAATAAATGTCGTTATAGACTATAGTAACAATAACATTAATATGTCACTAAGGGGAAATAAAGTATTACTAAGAAGGTGTTTGGCAAATGACTGATAGCTGATTATAGTGACTGATTTGACCAGCTGATTTTGAACCCGCTGCTATTCGCAACTTATTTAAAAACAACTTATTCATATCGATAATTTGTTTCAACCAGTTAATTCACCAAACACTAGCATTAGCTGTTTTGACCTCCCAGGTCCCAACCCTCTATTTATATCAAAATAAGCTAAGATTGCTCAATAAACTAATTCGCCAAACAACCCCTTAAATCCCTTTATAGTGAAACTTAGAATAAAACTTAACAATTTATAACACTAAAAATATAAAACAGAATCCTATGTCGCAAAAAGTTAATTTTGTTGTAATGTGTACGACAGGCAGCAAAATCAGAAATCTTTAGAAACATGTTAGATTCAGATGGATGCAAAGAAGCACCAAATGAAGCCATAACATTACCAGAACTAAACCATGAAGAGCTTGAATCCCTCCTAATGTTCCTCTACAATGGAAGCTTACCCATTGAAAAGGTTGAAAAGCATGTTTATTCATTATCAATTGCAGCTGATAAATACAACATTAATTTCTTACAAAAGTTTTGTGAAAGACAAATGCTGAATTCTCTAAGTTCATCTAATGCTCTTGATATCTTAGAGATTTCAGATGTTTGTTCTAACTTAACTTTAAAGGATACTTCTTTGAATTTTATTGTCAAAAATATGGAGGATATTGTTTTTTCTCCTAAATTTGAAGCTTTTTCTTTGAAGAATCCTCATTTGAGTGTGCAAATTACTAGGGCTTCTTTGATGGATCTTAAAAATAGGAGAAATAATCCAATGTAAAATAAAGAAAATTAAATTAAATGAGACATTTTTTTATTGAAAAAATCATTCTTAATTTTTTTTCTCTTTGTTATTATTATATTCTATATTTGAATAAAATTGTTACATTTGCTTTGTTGGTGGCAGTTAATAATTAATCAATTTTAATTTATTCTCCTTATATTTTTGATTTATTGGTAAAAGTTTGTCAAATCAGATCTTATTTGTCATCTCAGTGTTAATTTTATTAATATTAATTTTTAATTATAAATAAATAGAGATATTAAGAAATAGTTAGTGCATTAAATAATGTTCAAATGCCAGATATTAAAACAATTTTGTTGGGTATTTTATTTTGTTCATATAATATTTCATAATTTATAAGAAACCAAGAACAAACTATTGTTTACCACTTATCCTTAAAAAAAAAGAAAAACTATTGTTTACCACTTCATTTCAATTCACCTATAAATATTGAGATGAATAGTTATATTTTCTATGTTATTTACTCTTACATTTTCAATAATCAATAAACTCATTACAATAAATACTGATCTTTACTTTCAATAAGTGAGGAAAATAAGCCTAAAAAGTTTATAAAAATTAAATTAATTAATTGTCCAACATTATATCGCTGACCGCTGAAAATAATCTAAACTATTTTTGAATTATCTTTTTTAAATCTCTCTTATTATATGCGTCTGCTTAAAATATATAGAGTCTAAATGGATTAAATTCGTGGTATATTAGTGGCTAAGAAGCTATGATTAAGGATCAAGATTTATTACATGGAAAAAAATGAAAATTTAAGGTGTTTAATTTATAACTTATCATCATCTTTTTTATATATATCTTATATATTCCGTTCATAAAAAGTAATATTAGAATCTAGAGAGGAATGGAAGACGTATCCAACCCTTGTCATAGAAAATTATGGCCAGCGAGTCAACCGGCCAAACCAAAAACTTGTAATGATCAAAAGATAAGACAAGAAAAATAATAAAACAAGACCAACATATGAAATTATTTAAAATAATCATAAGATGTATTTATAATGAGCAAATGTTAATAATTATGTCTTTTTAAAATTGTAATCAATAATATATTGTTTTAAAAAGGGGCATACAAGTGGCCTAACTAGCTAATAGCTAATAGCTAGGTTATCTCGTAATTTAGATCATAAAAAGGATTATAATAAAGGAGTTGTAAATTTAATGAAAACTCACGATGTTTCATCTTTGTTCACTTGTGTTCATGACAGGATTCGGACAAGATAATTCCATATGCCCCCTTCCTACCATACTAACTCTTTACAAATCTGCCTACATGCTAGTTTTTAATTACTTCAATCTATATGATTCATCTTTACTAGTTGAATGTAATAAATATGATAAAATATATAACATATTTTTTGCCTTTAATTATATTTAATTAGCTTAATTAAATTTTTTAGCTGAGTTGGATCCTTAATATGGTATCAGAAATCGATGAGACAATTTAGTGGCAGACCTAGGATATGAGGGATATGGGTTGCACAACTTAGTTACAACGTAAGATAAAGAGTTGTAGGACTTGAAGTGAGAATTCTTATTCCTAAAGTATGTTCAAGAAAAATAATATTATTTTCACTTGTAGTGCTAAGTTTAGTGAGACTCGATGGTTCGTAAATTGGCATAGGAGTTGATACTTGATTTGTCGTATGACATTGAGTTTATAATAGTAGAATTTTTATTCGTTTCATCCTTAAAATGTAATGATTAACAAAAATGTTTCATTGTTCTAATGTCATTAAGTGACTCTCACATAGGGTAGCGTTTAAAGTGTTAGATGTACGCAATCTTACCCTTATTAGTGATAACACTAATAAAAAGGTTGTTTTTGATTGACTGTTGGTAGCAAACATCGTGTGAAACTTCATATAAATAAAAAGTGCGCTTGAAATAAATAGTCATTTTACTATATATGTCTATTATAATCCAAAACACTTGTAGATCTTTTAGCCCTTTTAACATATATCTATTATGAACATAAACTAATCCTTCAAAATTAAAACCCATAAAATTATAGTATGAAGTCTTATTCAATGTAGGACAAATATGCTTCTGAAAACTCTCAAACAATGAAAGAAACAGATCAAGAATTGAAGTTCTTGATTGTTTCAGATTATGGGAATGTAGCTGAGAAAGATATGACTTCACTCACCAATCTTACAAAGATAACCCAAGAAGTTATTAAGTGAAAATTTGAAATAACTAAGCTTATTGTTGTAAAAAATTCTCATACTAAGATTCAAAAAAAAAATTTCTGTGGAAATTGTTTTCAGCCAGTCTCCTGAGAGACCGTCTTTCTGAGAGACGTCTCTCATGCCCAATCCATTAAAGCTTATTTTCTACATTTATTCTATATTTTTCCTAATGGACCAACCCAATTAGAGACGGTCTCTTCTCTCACAAGAATTTTGTGAATCGTTTTTAAGGACAATTGAGTCCTATTGGGTTGGAGGAAGAGTTTCAAGGGAAGTCAAAATCGATTTCACTTATACTCCCTCCACCCTTTTTATTGTCCACTTTCTAGTGGGCACGCAAATTAAGAAAAACGGTAGTGGAGTATTTTAAGTGATTATAATAATTGTAAAGGTGGTAGTTAGGGTATTTAAGTGATTATAATAATTGAAAATGTGGTAGGTGGGGTATTTTAAATAATATAAGTTGGGGTAGTTGGAGGTATTTAGGTAAAAAATCTTTGCTAAAAATAGAAAGTGTACAATTAGAATGAATTGACTAAATAAGAAAAGTGGACAATAAAAAAGAATCGGATGGAGTATTAATTATGTTGTCCTTGATAGAGATTTTAATTAAAGTTATTGTTTTGATGGTCAATGTGAGGTCAAAAGCCAAAAGTGGGTTTTTAGGAGTAGAAAATCACTATAATTTCAGCCCCCCTTGAATCCCACCCTTCAGCCTATTACGATTTAAACTTTTGTTTTTAACAATGGTTTTCCTAGACGCTAAATTAGAAAATACTTTTTTTTCGAAGCTTAGTTTAGGAAATTTATATAACAAATTATTTTTATCAAGTTTTCTTATTGAGTACACATGTTTTTATTGTTCAATGTCACAATCATTAGCCTACAAATATGGACCAGGAATAATGTAACATTTCTAATCATAGTAGCACAATGAAGTGAGTTTGAGTTCGTATAATAGATCAATTATAGTTTAGTTCGATGGTTCTTTTTGCCCCCTCACCCCCACACTTTCACCTACCCACCATGCTTAAAAGAAAGCCATCCACAATTTTCCAAGTAATAATAATCAGTTACTCTTATGAGGGATCGTCTCTTAAAGAGATGACCTTAAAATAAAAAGCTCATATTCTTATTTTCTCTTAAATTTGTGTAAATTGAGCTATTTAGCCCATATTTCTAATGCGTCTATTGGAAAGACCGTCTCTCACAACAATTTCTGATAATTAATTACGCAAAAGAGTTCTATGAGAGACCATTCATTTTTAAATTAATGACTAATTAATATTTTTTCTGTTTCTTTTTATTTGTCCACTTTATTTCTTTTCACGTATTTTTTTTATCAAATTTTAAACCCTCATATCTCTTAGTATGTATCATAAAACATTATGAAAAATATATATTAAAAAACTTTACATCAATACAAATCTAATAAGATGTTATATGAATAGATTTTATCTTCAATATATACTTCAAAAACCTAATTTAAATTTCTCTCTTAAAATGGATAAACTTAAAGTGGACAAACAAAAAATACGAAGTAAATAGTTTAAAATCTCTAATTCTCAGAGGGCAAAAGGGAAGAAATTAATAAGAGTATTAAATAAAATTTCTATTTCAAGGGTAAAAAAATTCTTCCATAATTATTTTCTAATAATTGTAATTAATTGATAGTGAAACCAAGGACAAAGATACCGCAATCTTGCAAGAACAATCCTAAATAGACAAAAAAAAGGCTTTCCAACGTCCGAAATGTAAATTAATTTCAAGCTAATAACCATTGTGAAATTGATATGAATGTATCATATACTCCTTTCTATTCTCCCTATTAGTCCCATCTTTAAATAAGATTAAGCCACCTAATTAGTCTTATTTCTATTTATAGTATATATTTTTTTACCTTATTATTTTTACTCACATTACCTTATTACAATTAATTTAATGAAGAACCATTAAGAATTTACTTATTGCCATTTTATTGTCCTTTTTAAGTGGTCTCATTTAACCAATCTAAAAATTAGAAGAATATGAGAGAGTATAATTCATCAAGTAAATTAGCACGTTCACTTCAAATTATAAACGAGTAATAATTAACTTAGCAAAAAGTTGATAAATTACTCTTATATACCCATTTGATTTTGCTATAAAGTATACAAAAATCAAATGAACAGAGACAGCCTACATTATAAGTAAAAAATATCATATGTAATTGTTGAAGTGTCTATGTGTTACCATGTGAGTTGTCCCACAGCGAAGAAAGAGAAGAGTATGCATCACTTTATAAACTCAAGGGTACCTTCTACTATCACCAATTGATTTTAGTAATGAACCTTCTTTAGGTTTATGAGTGGACTACTTCTTTTCCTCCTTGTTTGGGTTGTCCAGGCCCATTCTCTAAATTACATCATGGTATCAGAGCTCGATTTGTTGTAGGGCCTTTATACTGGGCATTTAATCTTACCACTGGTTAAGGGGCCTTTAATTGGATGTTCATTCCCAATAGGTTTGTAACCCTTTTAGTGGGCTAAAATTCTAAGGACACTCACATGTGAGAGGGAGTGTTGAAGTGCCCATGTGTTACCCACATGTGAGTTGTCCCACATCGGAGAAAAAGAAGAGTATGCATCGCTTTATAAACTCGAGGGGTAACTCCTACTATCACCAATTGGTTTTAGTAATGAACCTTCTTTGGGTTTATGAGTGGACTACTTCATTTCCTCCTTGTTTGGGTTGCCCAGGCCCATTCTCTAAATTCTATCGGTAATCCCAAGCAATTATCATAATTAGAGCTGTTCAAATGTGACCCGACCCGAAAACCCGACCTGAAACCGAAAGTAAATCGACTTGAAAATCCATTCGTTTTTTAGGTTTATCGAACCGACAATACCCGAACTGATGTTGTACCTGAACCGATTGACAATCGAAAATGGAAAAGTTGAACCCGAACTGTAACCGATTTTTGTAACCGACACATAAACGTTAACCGATATTACCCGAACAAAAAATGACCAACCCGAGTCATATCCGACCCGAATCATACTCGAAATCGAACTCGATCCGACAAAACCCGAACAAATTTTAACTCGAATTGCTTAAACCTGAATGAATTTTTAACATAGAAGTATGATAGACTCATATTCAATCATTTTATTATTTAATCCAATAAAGTGATAGATATTTTAATAAATTAAATTTTATAAATACATGGTTTCATATATTTAGAGTTAATAATTAATGGTCAATGTATATTTAAATACTTTTAATCGTATTAGATGAAAATTGATAGAACTTTTTAATTTTAATTTCCGGTCAAAAAAGTAAAAGTAACAAAGTAATAATGATCACTAGTTGATTTGCATTTTAACTATTTTGCTTTAAGTAAAGGGAATCTTGTCATCAATTAAAAAATTACTAACAACTTAATTTGATATTGACTCGATCGATATTTTTTTTTGAAGATATTATTGACTCGATCGATAGTAATTAGTAATACGTAGCCGATAGTAATTAAAACCCAAACCCGATCTGTACCCAACAAAACCGAACCAATTATTAACCGATGACAACTCGACACCGATGAACACTCGACACGAACTTCAATCGACACGGAACTGAAGCTAACCCGATAGCTCGAATAACCGATCTTCAACCGAACCGCGACTAACCGACCCGACCCGAGTGCAACCCGTCGTGACACGCAATCGAAAACAGCCGATCCGAAATACAACCGAACCGAATGACACCCGTCCGAGTTCGACCCTATCACCCGAATGAACACCTCTAATCATAATAGCCAGGGAAGAAATGCAAAGAGAGGTGTTAAATTTTAATCATAGGACAGAAAATAGGTAGCTCACGAGAAATCTTGATTTTCATAAGTGGGCATAACAATAATAATAATAATAACAATAATAATAATAATAATAAAGTTTCCGTACAAAATATTTTAAGCTAAGCTTGCAAGTGATTAATAATAAATTAAGCTAAGTGATGATTTACTGGTCTTGCTAATCAGTATTACTATTATTGAGATGCCTAATTGCTTGCAATACGGCTCGCCTTACTACCTCAGCATCAACCATTTCTCCACCATTGTCGTCGTTACCCTACAAATAAAGTTCATCTTCTCTTAATTATAAACTAACAAATTAAGTAAAGGGAAATTCTAAGGAAAAGTAATAATAATATCTTTCTCATTAATGTGAAGTAAAAATTTAAAATCAAAAATCAATTAAGAACAATCATTTCACTAAACAAATCTAAATATCGCTTAGTTTTAGTAGGAGAGCACAATGAGCGATCGCTATTAAGATCGTCTTTTGAGGGTCATCTTATTTAGGCCCGGGCATAGTTATAAAAAAATCTACCCAAGAGAAAAAATTATACAAAATTTATCCTTACCTCATGATGGAAGGCTGGTAGGAGCCTGACTCTTATGACCTACTTTCACAGTCTATTCTTACAATCTATTTTTAAATTCGTCCCCTTAAAAATTTTCAATAAAAAATTATTGGTGTTATTCTTATTTTCCAAGTCCCTTATTTTTATTATTTCGTCCCTAACACAAAGTACCAAATTATTGTCACTGACTACATTCGTAACTCTTATTTTATATTGTTGTTTAGATTTTGTATTTTCTCCTATTATGATGGTCATATAACTCTCATTAATTCGAAATAAAGTTTTGTCTCAGTTGGTAACAAGCTAGGTATCACTTTAATTATCTTGAATTCTCACCTAGTCTTTCCTTTCGCTCAACCTACACTTTCGCTCAACCTACACGGTAATCAAAAAAATCTCTCACTAATCAAATCGTAATTCCTACTATAATTTATTTGTCTCTCTTATTTTCTAAACTAATTAAGATTTGTATCTCCTCTTTGATGGTCATCTAACTCTCGTTAATCACATCGTAATTCCTATTTAACATTTATGATCAAACTTTATTAAATATAAAATAAGAAAAAACAAATTTGTTGATAATTATTAAGAAAATAAAATATACTTCCTCCGTTCAAAATTACTTGCAACGTTTGCTTTTTCACGCACTCCAATGCACTAATTCAATTCTTAATATCTATAATTATGTATAATAAAAATTATAAAAATTCAATATTAATAATTAATCTTTGCATCGAGACGAATCAAATAAGATCCCACTTGACTGTGTTTTAACTTATAAATTATAAGTGAATAGTGTAAGTATTTCCAATATTGCGAGTAAATTGGAATGGATGAAGTATATTCATTGTACATATCATACATAAGTTTTCGCTAACGGGGCTAACAATATTCAAAACAACTCTCCCTATGTAGAGGAGAAATGACATCAGGGTGATGACATGTTGTATTTCAATCTAAGAGGGCCTTAACTACCCAAATTGAAATCAATTTCAAACCAAATCACACATAATCACCCCTATGCAAAAGGCCTTTACCGATATTGAGATGACTAAATCGGTTGATAAATTTTGGGCTTACACACAATAAGACGCACATAAGAAAAGAGTTTGTTGTATACAAGTTAGACGCACATCAGAATTAATTAAACTTATTTGTTAATTAACTTCTCTCTAATTCTTTAATATGAGATCATACGTAGATTATTTTCTAAACACTCATCTATATAAAGAAATACACTTAGTACAAATTAAGTTTTTGAGGCTTTTTTAACAAATATATTTCTGCAAGATAAAATCCCAACATAGATGCATGGTACATGTGAATAAAACAAAGAATATTCACATGTCATAACTTTTGTATCTCAGGACGAAAAGCTCATTTTGGCTTATGGTACTCACAATCAAAATAAAGGATCGGATATGAGTTAGTAATGAATCCAATGATCGGATCTTGCTAGCTAGCTAGCTGTCTTCTTGGAGTTTCCTTTGTTTTTTTTTTTTTTTTTGACTAATTTTGAGTGTCCAAACATCAAACTTTTGATACTTTTGAAAGGTTATACATACTATAAGGTTTCAATTATGAATACAAGTTCGAAATATGCAACACTAAGATAGAAGACCAAACATAAGTGGAGTCCATGCGCTCCGATCCCTTCGCTTCTTTCAGACACGAAAATGAATAATTTTAAGCATGTCTAAGGTATCCAACAGAACAAAGTTTTTAATTAAATTAAGGGTATATTAGTTTATAGTTTTATTTTGTTTATTTTATTTTATTGTTTTTAGCCCCAAATTTTCAAAATTTTATAAAATTAAACAAAATCTAGAAGTTAATTTTATAAAATTAAACAAAAAAGAACATAACAAGGAGAAATATATTCATTTATTAACCAAAAAAAACTAAGAGCAAATAAATATGTAAAGGGAAAAAGGCTTACTTCCACACTTATTGCTTCCAATTGAAAATTGTCTGTACAAGAAGCCCTAGCTTGAACTACAGTAAGATTCAGCTCTTCAAAAGTTTCCAGTACTGAAACCAGCAAACGTTGGCTACTCTTTGCTGAGTAAACATTTATTAGGAATCCTTTTTCTAGGGTTTCCACTGTCACCTGCATGTTTTTTTATTCACCAGTAATAATATCAAAGATTTAATTCCAATAATATCGGGTCAGTTTCATGAACCAAAACAAATCACTAAATTCTTCAAAGAAAATATATACTCCCTCCGTTCCAGTTTACTTGTCCCATTTCCTTTTTTGGCAATTTCATACTACTTGTCCCATTTTATTTTTTGGCTATCCTTTTCTTACCTAAATATCCCCACTTTTCCAATTCCTAATACTCCACTACCACCTTTACAATTAATTTAATCAATTAAAATACCCAACAACCACCTTTTAAATGGACCCCACTACTACCTTAAAATCCGTGACTAGTCAAATGGAACTAGTCAAATGGAACAGGGGAGTATTATATTTAACCGCAACAAAAGAGATTCTTATTAAGAGATCGTGATTCTCTAGTAACTAGATGGAGCATCTCGGTCCAGACACATACAATTGGGATTTAAAAAATAACTCAAAAGAATAATCTTCTTTCATAATAAAAGCGTGATTCTTCGATTATTTGTGTAAGGTTACAGATGATGTTTTTATAGCAATTATTAATTGAAAACTAATTCTTTAGTAACATATCACTAATAAGAATATTATTTAAGCTAAGATTGCATATATTCTTCTCCAATAATTTAATGATATTAAGATAATGAAACGTTGCGGTTGCAATCATACCGTAGTGGGTGAATCTTGGGTGTAAGAACTTTGTGGACTGTTTACAATATCTTGGTTTAATCGATCCACCCTTTGCTTTAACTCCTCTATGTATTTTGACGCGTGAACAATGATTCCAGTATCATTTTCCTGTAAGAAAAAGCATTAAAATAAGAAGGTGTTTGGCAAAATGGCTTATTGAGCAATTTTAACTTATTTTAATACAAATAGAGGATTGAGTGGTCGAACTAGTCAATTGTAATGTTTGGTAAACTAACTGGTTACTATTTTTAAACAAACTGCTCATAGCAGTGAATTCAACATTAGCTGGTCAAATCGGCCACTATAATTAGGTATCAACGACCATCTACAAGTTATCTTAAAAAAATGAGGAATGAACATCAAACATATATATTTAGCCCATATATCTAATACGTTTATGAGAAAGACCATCTTTCACAACAATTAGTGTAAAGTAAAAATATTAAGAGACAGAGAGAATTAATTATTACTGCATGAGAGTTAGTAATAGAACGAAGTAGTTGCAGTTTCTCATGCAGGGCTGCAGTTCTTTTGTGCTCCCTTGAAACCATTGTCTCTCTTCCACTTTCTGATCTCTGATCTTAATATCTTTCTTACTTTCTTCTTCTTCTTTTACTCACTCTTTTTCCCTTTCTTCTGATTTTACTTTTCTTCAAACGCCTAATTTGGCCCTCTTTACAAAACTCTGAGGGTATTTTAAAAGAGAAAAGGAGGGGGATGTGCTCTCATATCAATATGATCATCCCTTGTTTGCTTCTCAAATGACTACCCCATTTTCATCACATCATAAATTTTTAAATACATGTTAATGTGATTTGTCTTTTTTGCCCTTTTGAACAAATTTGTAATCCCAGGACCAGTTTTGAACATAGGCAACATAAGCATTTGTCTAGAGCCCCGAATTAGAAAGGGCCCTAAAATCTAAAATATGGCAATTTGTGATTTATTCTCTTATCGATCAAAAAGTTTATGACACGTCGACATTTATAATGATAATTATAATATATTAGGTCTGTGTCTGTTATTTTACTAACACCCATTAATGTTCAAAATCGACCCTCATTAGAGAGGGCTTATTTCTTTCAGTTTGTTAGAGCTCATAAAATGTCAGATTGGCACTGAGTAATCCTTATTCAGTCTCTTTATGTTTGCATCATAATAAGGGTAAAATAATCTCATACACTTAAATTATATGGTGCAAACTCAAAGAGTTATAACACTCACGGTGGCAATGCTAGCTCATGACTTTTGATTGAACAATTTGTTGAGAAATGATAAGAGAAAAGACTCGTAATTAACACTCCATCTGTCCTATTTTAGTTTCCTATCTATAAGACGTTTATTGAATTTTAGATACGACTCATAATAAGATCAGGTTTATTTTTAATAATTTTATGATTTCGACTAATCTGCAATATAGTCTACTTTAAAATATTCTACCTCATAATATAGTCTACTTCATTATGATGAAATTAAGACTTTGGTAATATTGTTTAGCTACTAAGAACTATGAAGAGTATATTTTGAGAGTATAGTTAGAAATTCTATACATACATACTATTGAGCTAGCTTTTTTCTTTTAAAGGCAAAACAAAATAATTAAAATAAGAGCATCAAGAAGTAAAAAGAAAGAAGTATGAAGTATGTTGCTTCATTGTAAAAACTATCAAAAATAAATTGTTTAATATCAATAAGAGTTCGATCTCAATTCACGGGTAAACATTTTTTTAAAATGAAAGGCTTCCTCTTCATTATTTTGTGCATATGAAAGAAAAAGACAAAAAATGAATGATATTGTAAAAGACTTGTCATTGCTTTACAAGTGCTCAAATTGGAAGTTTTTTATCTATCTATATGGAGTATATTAAATGGTTAAAATTGTGTTACAAAATCGAGAACATGAAAAATATCATATCAAGATCCATTCATCTTAAAAGGGTGTTAATATTTGTAGATTCAAAACCTAAACTTCAAATTCTACTAAATTTTATCTATTCTCTTCATTCCTATTTGTTTTTCCCAATATCCTCAATAGAAAATTTCACAAAATTCTTCAAATCATAAATCTTTCTATTTTGGGACAAATTTATGAATACAAAATAACCTCATGTGTCTAAACTCCTATATTTTACTCAGAGATCATCATATATTTACATTTTTAATCCTAAAAATTACTTGATTCTTTCATATTATTTAGACTTTATATAAGATAAGAGTATCCTTATTTATGTACTTTGTCGCCCAACTTCACTCAAGACTCAATTTTTAGAATTTTTACAGTTTTATTCACATGTACATCTATATTATATATATATTTTATAATATCTTTTACATAATGAGTTGGACCTACAAAAAATTCAAAAACTTAAATTCAGACATTGATATGACACATACTTCATTTTATGCGTAAAATTGAATATCTAGACGTATCAACACTTGAACACGTACCAGTATCCTACATCAATATCCGAGTTCGAGTAACATAGCATAGCATGTAAGACTCTTTATTTACCTGACTTTATTAATTACTTAGACTCAATACAAGACTAGGGTTGTTGACACTTAGACTTACACCTAAATCATTAATTACTTCAATCTCAACTTGCACATGTCCTGAATAAATTATTTAGTAAATTAATAATTTTCATACTTAAGTCTCCCAATAATCAGGATCTTTTAGCTAAAACCGTAAAGCCCAATATTATAATTCTAAAGGTTAATTATTCTAATAGTGAATTAAGTTCTACCACATCATTTTCATTGTTGTCATTGTCACCGGCCAACGCCATACTAGCCTTGTTTTAACGTTAAAAATAACAACAAAGACCACTTGAGAGTCGAGATTCTTAATACTTCATTGAAACATAAGCTACTTTCCATCCAAAAATGAAGTTTTCACTCTTTTTTTGTACGTTCCCAACTGAAACGCCCACCTGTCTATATTAGCAACATTCCCACCTAGTTATTCATATCTTCACAATATCCATAAGACAGATCAATCACATTTATTATAGTTGTTTGATATTGAGTTTGTATATGATAATGATGTCAAGAGTTGATCCAAAGCAATTTTATCATATTTAAGTAAATAAAGTTGGGTACTTTTAAATCCTTTATTTGACTAGGTGAATATCCAGAGCTGTTTCTGTTAGAGTATATCTTAGGGCCTCAGTCATTAGCTTAATTAAGTTTTTGGTTGAGTTAATTTATTGACATGGTATTAAAAGCCAGTGTGACAAGAGGTCACGGGTTCGAATCTCAACCCCTTCAATTTAAAGTGAAATTTTTTGCGTCAGGTATGAGAAGGCGTGTACTGTGTCTGCACTTCTAGCCTAAAGGACTCTCTTGTGAGGGGCGTGTTAGAGTGTATAACATATCCTGAGAGTCTGGAACTTCAACCATCAGCTTAAGTTTTTGGTTTAGTTGGTTCCTTAACAATTCCTAGGGGTAGTTTTGATGTGCAATCGCCTAGGGCCCACCTTATGAAAAGGCCCAAATTAAGTTAATCCTTCTCAATAAAAATCAATTTATAAATTATAATTTTGTATCTTATCTTCATATGATCTTAAATTCGTACATTTATTATATATTAATGTGATGATAAAAAGAGAAATTATATAATACATAGTTCGAGAAAAAAACCAAAATTTTACTTATATAAAAAGTCATTTTTTATTTTTTGCCTAAGATTCAAAAATTGTCAAGAATGACATTAGTGAAAGTCATTTTGAGATGGCATGTTAATAAGAATAAAATAACGTGTTTAACTATTTTAATGATGTTAAAAGCATTAGATTTCATTGATTTGTACATTTCCTATGAAGTCAAAAGGTTTTTACTATGCTTAAGAATAATCCAATACGTAATCGGCGTATGTAAAAAAAACTACCCCACTTCAAATAAAAACTGTAAAGTAGGACGTATAAAATTAGATTATGTACATCTTACAATCCCTCTCACGTAGAACTATAGAAGTAATAGAATTATAAGGACATGCAAGAAAGCTATCTTTCCCTATATTAAAATATCTCTTTGTTATCTTTATTATTCATACGTGAATTGTCTCGTATTTATGAAAAGAGAAAAATATATTTTATTTTATAAGTATGAGGAAAATAATTTCTATCACCTCTACTTATTTAAGTAATTAATCTATACCCATATCTTCAATTCTGGTGATGAAAATATCTACAAAGATCATATTATCTAATTCTTCCCGTTTATAAAAGACCATTAAAGTATCCAAGATCATACTTATAAAAAATAGGCCTATTATATAAGATAACAACATTTTTATTACCGACTCCTTGTTTGCATTAAGATTTTATTATTGTTATAAACGACATTATTTTATCTCACGTATAATTAAATAACTCTCACATAGATAAAATTGAAGAGATGGATATACGCACATTTATTTACTGTTATAATAACAAAGAAAATATTTTTTTATTAATTATTACTAGCAAATATCATATATTATTTTTTTGATATTTATAACTTTATATAAATAAGACGAAATGCACAGATAAAATAAAGCATTTTTCTATGATCAGTCTAAATTCAAAAAATTTTGACTCCCTCAAAAATGACATATTCAGGTGAAATAATATTGGGGTTTTTCTTGCCATTAGTGCATGGTGGATGCATGAATGAGCTTTGGGATGTCCAAATCTCACCGTATATAAATTATAAATTATACTGTGTTTTTAAAAAAAATTTGTAAAAAATGTAATATATATCAAGTAAAAATGTCATAATTTTTCCAATTATTTTGTCATTGTCAAACTATTATAACCAATTTGAATGACTCCTATCCTGTTGATCTGATACCTTGGGTAACTTGTAGAGCTTAATAGATACCACAATAAATTATGTACCTGATTTTAGGACCCGTTGCTGACAATTTTTGGGTCAAAAAAAAAAAACTTATATATTAGTAAAGATTTGGTTATTTTTTCTCTAAATATATAGTTTAATAAATATTCGCTTAACTGAGAAACCTAATGCTGCAAGTTTGATCCATGCTAAAAGCTATTTATGTAAATACTATTTTTTAATTATAACGATTAATTCAATTTGGGTCCTTTCATGAACTAGGCCCTAGGTGATTGCACCTCAAAAATACAGTCAGAAACGGCCTTGTCTTATGTAAAATAAATCTACTGATCAGAACTGTGTAAAAATGAATAGAACACAGTAATTTAAGAGATGGTGGATATGAATAAATAAAATATTAAAGAAAAATAAATAATAGTGTTGGATTATAGAAAGAGGACTAAATAAGCAAAAGGAGTGGGGAGGGGGATAGATAAGAGAGGGAATCAAAGACTCGTGATCAATAGAAGGAGGTGTTTGGAACTGCCATAGAAAGCAGCGAAGGAAACGTCAAAATGGGATGTTTAGTTTTGTGATTTATGAATGCCTCCAAACATTCCTCACGGGGGTCTTTATTTAGTTGATTGAGTAGTGAGTAGTGAGTAGTGAGTAGTGAGTACTACTACTACAACAATGCAACTATAACCCTTTCTTCTCTCTTTCTAGCTTTTACTAGACATCATCTCTTTGTCTTCTCTCCACACGTGCCTTTCTAACCCACCTCTGCCACAAAACCCACTACTTTGTTCCTAGAGATGTACATTCCGATCATCAGATCGATTTTGGTAGAATATATGACATATCTTTGGGCCTCAACCATAAATTAAGCTTTTGGTTGAGTTAGTTCCTTAACACGGTATCAGACGCTAACGTGATAAGAGGTCACGTGTTCGAATCTCAAGCACCCCTCATTTAAAGTGGAGTATTCAGCGCCTAAGCACATCCACACTTCTAGCCCAATAGACTCTTGTGTATGGGGGCGTGTTAGCAATGTAACATATCTTGGGGTCTCAACCAAAAGCTTACCATAAGCTTAAGCTTTTGGTTGAGTTGGTTCCTTGACAGATTGCAGGTCAAATATTTCGATCAATTCAAAATCGGATCTTGTGTCTACATTGATTTTTAGATAATTGTACATTTATTTTATAGTTAAATCAAGAAAAATTTATAAGAAACTACCTAATTTATACACCTTTTTTTAAAAAAACTACCTTATATAAAAAAATTTGCAAAAAACTACCTTATATAATACAATTCTTTGCAAAACACTACCCTTTACTGATTTTCGTCAATTGATTGGCAACATTAACATTGACCTGCCCCAAAAACTACCTTATATAATACAGTTCTTTGCAAAACACTACCTTATATAATACAATTCTTTGCAAAACACTACCTTATGTAATACAATTCTGTGCAGGTCAACGTTAATGTTAACAGTCAACTGACGAAAATCAGTAAAGGGTAGTGTTTTGCAAAGAATTGTATTACATAAGGTAATTTTTTGCAAAAAATTTTATATAAAGTAGTTTCTTAAAAAAAAGTATATTGATTAGGTAGTTTCTTATAATTTTTTCTTAAATCAAATCGATCAATTACAAAATCGATAAAATATCGGTGTATTTTGAAGACCTCTATTCTGATCTAATCATATTTCTTTCTCCCCTTATTATTAATGGTGCAGAAGCCAGGAATATCACTATTACTTACTACCTAATTTTCTTGCAGACTAGATAATGTTATTTAATTTGATCACAACCAACGGCACTACACTAACAAAACAAAGTTAAAGCCTTAAGCCCTTTATCTTAAGAGATTGAGTCCACTATTATATACACGAACAGATCTATTCCATTGTGCATCCACATGAACTCTTTTTCATTCATTTGATCTTTACCGCTCTATGATACTCTCCCAATTTTCAAACTTTTATCTTCTCCATCGATTTACTAACACTGATCTCTCAGTGGCGAATTCAGGATTTTATTTATGTTTTTAGTAATTAGACAAAACATAAAAAGAGTCCCAACATATTTAACATTTTTTGCAATTTTCTCGAGAACATCAACATAATTAATACACAAAATTTTATATGAGAGTCGTAGCGTGAGACATGTCTTATATTTGGCTTAAATAGCCCAATTATAGAAACTTTTAGCTTATGAGATTCTTGTTTTGAAGTCGTTTTACCATAAAATGGTTTCATACGACACGCGCTACTAATTAATAATCTATAGTAGGGTCTATGCACTCTCTAAGCCCCACAATATGTTCCCCGTATCATGTCTTTTCAAATGCTCAAACCATTTTAAATAACAATTCTTTTTCATCCCCTTCTCAATGCTTGTGGCACCTAAGCCATATCTCATATTTTTGTTTTGAATCCAATCTCTCGATACATACTTTAAAACAATTTACGATTAAGCCAATATATGGCTAATTCTATATATGAACCACAATGATTCATTATTAATCTACAAGAGCCTTATGAAAGCACCGTAATCAGTACCATTTCTGAAATATTATGGTGGCAAATTGAAAGAAGTGAACCCTCTATCTAGATAGTTGAATATGAACTTTAAGGGGTGTTGTTAAAATAATACAGAGGGATCGCATATGTTATAATTATCATTATAAATGTAGACGTATCATTACTTCTTAATTGATAAAATAACTAATCATAAATTGCAAATTCTTAGGTGTCTACTTCATTAATCCATATTTTAAGATATTATGGCCCTTTCTAACTGTGGGTTTTAGGTTAATACCTACCTTCCCTATGGTCAGAAACGATTCTGAATGTAATCACAAAGAATTAAGAACAAGTAATATATTGCATTATGAGAGCCTAAGCAATACTATTACCTACAGTATATAAGAAAATCAATAAAGAAATAAATACTCATCCACATAAAAATTAATAAAAATTAAGGTAGAAAAAAAAAGGCAGTAATATGATTGAAAACTAACCAATCCAGCCAAATGTTCCTTATACCCCACATGTAGACTCCATTCGTTCTCTACCAGCACTTAGTCCATTTCCTTCCTCTCATATGGCCAAACTTGTAAATGTGCTTTAAAATGAAATAAATAGCTCTAGAAAAAAGAATTAAAAAAATCATTATCCAGAAATTTCATAATCAATGTCAAAACTCAAAACCATGTAACCCACTTGCATAATTGTCAAACTCTCATTTAATTAACATAGCATATAACTTACGCATAACACTAACACTAACAATAACAATAACAATAATAATAATAATAATAATAATGACACAAATTGATTTTTTTTTAATCGATAGAGTTTATAACATATTAACATATTATGAGGTTCCTTCCATAAGGTTAAAGTTTTTCGTTCTAGTAATAAGTATTCTTCATCATCATCGATTATCATACCTAGTGTATCCCGCTTATAGAAAACTATGGTCAGGATTTGAGAAGGAAAGGACGACGGCAACTCATACTCATAGAGGATAACGTGGCCAAAGAATCCATAATAAGTATTCATGATTGCCATAATTTCAAAAGGGTATGTAACATGAAAATTGATAAAAGCGAAGGAGACACCAGTCACCAAATAAGCAATTAAGTAAGGACTCATGAGTCATGACAAAGAACTCCATGTTAGCTCATTTAAGGTTTATACGCAATAACCATGTTGGCATAAATTTGAAGAATAAGCTAGGTATTATACACTATTGCCTGTGTTCAGATATTACTTGTGACATAGGCATATTACTGGATTAATTAATTACATCATGGTTATTAATAATATTCACTTATCTTTATTGTCATGAAATGGGTCCCACTAAGACGAGCTAGAATATGCTCGTGACAACAAAAAAGCTATTTTCGATTGATTTGATAACAAATATTATATGCAACGTTATATAAATAAAAATTAGTAGTTATTATTTTGCTAAACAAAATCAGAGCAAATCCTATTATTCAAGTACGTGAAACTTGAACAAAACTGATCAAATAAGCTAGGTATCTAGAGATAATGGTTTACATATCCAAACTTAAATTTTTCTGAGAGACGGTCTTGTCTTTTTGAAAGATTATTTTTGATTTGATTGGCCCATAAAACTAAGGAAAGTGTAGAGTTAGAGTAGGCATTAAATTTTAACGGAGTGGACCTAAGAGACGTTTCTCCTAGAAACGGTGTCTCAGAAGACTGGTTGTATCCAACTTAAACGACTTCCTAGAGTTGAGTTTACATAGACTAGCTGAAATGGATTCCTAATTTCTTCCCAGAATATTGTCGTCTCAATATGACATGGACAAATAACGTACCCACCTATTCACATGTGTGGCATTAATCATCACAACACAACAATATACTCCATACTCATACACTGCTCCAGCCTTTGTCCCTTGCCTTCCATAAAATGCTGCCTCTCAGTCTCATAGGTGACTTAGATTTTAAGTATCAGTTTTAAGTTGTTCCATCGTCTGCAATTGCGGTAACGAAACAGTGATGCGGCAACGGGAGTGATGCAGTTATCATAATACTTAAATATCGGTCGAAATTATAAGATATCCATTAATACGGCCTAAAACCCCATTTGATCGCGAGAAATATCGGTTCGTTTATTTTGAAAATCTTTACAACGACGACTGATGTGATGCGATTATAGTCTGCGATATCTCTTTTTCCACAATGTCAAACAATTTAGTTTCACTGTAATTTACAAGGGAAAACTACCTGTACTTAGCTTTATCCCTACATAACTACTTATAAATAAAGTGCAGTACACTATAATTAGACTAATAGACTAAATTAAGTTTAGGGTTTACTTCCTTTTTAATTAGAAGTTTGGTCTGTCAAGAGATTACCAAATCAACCAAAAGCTTAATCTAATCTTATGGTTGAAGCCCTATAAATATGTTCAATACTCTATTATATTACAGATGCTCTCTTGAGAGACTGTCTTTTGTAAAGACAACTCTCAAAAGTCCAGCCCAAATCTATATTTAGAGTTGTACCAATATATATTTAGAATTAGACTGGACTTTTGATAACCGTCTTTACAAAAGACGGTCTCAAGTAAGGATTTGTGATTATATTATGCCCTTCATATAAGAGCCTTTTGGCCTTTGGACTTAAATGTCTGGATGCAATACTGGGTTCTGATGTTTTGTCAAAAAATCACCAGAACCAAAAGTTAATTATAAGCTGATGATTAAAGCCTTAAGATATGTTATGCTTTATCATACTGTTTTTTCTCATTTGTGAAAAAAATAACTCAAGATGACCAGAAAAAATTTATTGTTTTGTTCTCATTTCCAACAGGTGACTACTAACATAGAAGTATAAAATAAGGTTTAAAACACCATATAAATTAAATTTAAGTATAACTTGTGATCCTCATTAAATCACTTCCCTCACCTTGGCAGGGTTTGGAAGGTCGGACTATGCAACCTTAATGTTTTAACAACAATTTGATTGTTTTCGATAATGACTCTAAATTACAAATATGATCCACAAGTACTTCAAAATTTTCCATTACCTCAATATCGTTAAATGACTTTCATTTAGGGGAGGGTTTTGAAGGGTCGGATGACCCTAAATTACAAATTAAACATGATTTAATAATTTATTTTTTAGTCCATTATAATTCGAAACCAAAAACTATAAATCTTTAGATCCGCTCCATTCATGTAACGTCTAATCATAACATGTTATTATCTTATTGTCAAGTAACTTTCACTTGGTAGGCTTTGAAAGGTTAGTTTCGAATGGCCACTGATCACTAAAATTATCAACAAATTCATATAGATAAGAAAAGCAAATTATATAATGAGTAATTTTACTTTAATGATTCACTTTTCTCATAACTAAAAACTAAAAATCTTTAAGTCCATTGAGGATGGAATTGACATAAAGCTCGAAGTAAAATGTTGTAGAAGGTAAAATCTAATTAATTAGTAACTACATCCACCAACAAAATACATGAAATTATTGTGCATCATTAAATTTCTAATAGTATATAATATAATGGTAACATTAGTAAAACCCTTTAACAGCATAACAAAAACAATCATACTAAAGCTTTTCGTGATATAGGATCTAGTGGCATTTATTAGATATGTCACTATAAACTATAGTAATAATTACATATACCACAAAAGGCTAATTAAAATATTACTAAATCACTTCATAGTGAAACTTAAAATTATAACCAATAATTATTACACTAAAAATGTATATATCAATTGCATTTTTTTAAGGCGACTAAAATTAATGTTACAAATTAATTGTGTTTGTGTGTATAAATTTTGGGTGTATATTCATTTATCCTTATGTTTAATTTCAAATTAATTAACCCATGATTTCTTCGTTTCACGGACTTATGACAGTAGCAAATTGTTGGAAAAAATCAGAATAAAATGCAAATTGCTCAAACAGTATGATTAGAAATTTGACAAAATGCAAATTTCAATATAAATTTGTTGAATGAGCGTGACTTGATGCTTATCATAACAATGAGGGTAAGAAATAAGAATACAAACCAGAGATTTGTCTTCATACATATGGAAACATATAAATATTCCTTCATGATTCCAATAACTGTGATAGTTTTGTAATTATTTCTATTCATTTCCGCCTATTTTTTTATTTAATTCTTAAAAACCTCAATACTAACTATTGAGGGTTTTTTTTGACACTTAACAGCTATAATAACCGGCACTTATGGGGTGATTAGGAATGATTACTCTCAAAATAACCGGCAAGTATTGTAGGATCCCGTCTCACTATTAGAAGAGTCTATACAAGCAGCTCAAAATTAAATTAGCAATTTTTTCATTGAATTTTAAGAAATTAAAAAATCGAATCAGCCTATATTAAATCGTCTCACGGTGAGACGACCTTAATTAAGAATTTGCCTAAAATAATATACTCCCTCCGTTCTAATAATATGTAATGTTTTATTGTTTAGCGTTTTTGCATACTAGTGATCATGGTTCTTGTAGTAAAAATAGAGTATTGATAAAAGTATAAAATAATAAAGAAAGTGAAATCATGTCAATGGGATCATTGCATTAACAAAAAATTGATAAGAGTATAAAAGTCTTTTCTATAAAAGAAATTACAACAAAATAAAAGAAATAACTCAAATAAATAAATAAATATATATATATATATATATATATATATATATATATATATATATATATATATATATATATATATATATATATATATATATATATATATATATATATATATATATATATATATATATATATATATATATATATATATATATATATATATATATATATATATATATATATATATATATAAAATATTAATTCAATTATAACTATAATAATTAAAAAAAAAAGAAAACTTAATTATACAATGTATTCTATTTTGATGATTCTTCATTTAATAATAAATTTTGAGAAATAATATATAAAGATTTGGTATAAGTGAGAAAAGTTGAAGGATTTTAGAGGTTAAACCATCCATTTAAAGTATTTTAGTAATTGAGGGTTTGGGGGACATTGACCTACAAAAACAAAAGGATCGGAACCAAAAAAAAAAAAACCTAATTAAAACTACTTATTTGCTCCAAAATTTGCTTTAAGTATAGGTTGTACCATCATACATAACTTTGTTTTTACTAGTTTATTAACACCTATCATATCTTAGCTACCTATCATCTAAAATTACCTTTCACAAAACCATCAAAACTTAGAAGAACTAAAGTCAAATATGTCAAATTAATTGAAAGATCAAATTAGCCATTTCAATTAATTTTAAGTTATTTCACTATGTCTCAAAATTTTTAAAAAGCTTGATTAGGATTATTTTAAGCGGGATATTGGGTATGATGATGATGATTAGGATCATTAATAATTCTTTCAAACTTCGATAATAGTTGCGAGTTAGGACTCATCTCATATGCATTAGGGTTTCCCTTCCCTTCTTTCAACCTAAAAACCCCCAACCCTCCATCCCTCTCACAATCCTATGTCAAATCAATCGGTTGTTTGAGAGACTGTCTCTCTTAGAGAACGTCTCTTAGTCCCAATCCATTAAAGCTTAATGCCTACTCTTCCTCTATATTTTCCTTTATTGGTCGACCTCAAGAATTTGTGATGTCGAATACCTAAATTCTTACGCAATTCCAAATCACAGAGGTTTATTATGGACTGCCCAACCCAAAAGATCCAGCAAACCTATGAGGCTATGACTATGAGGGGATGTTCTATAAATGAGAATAAAAATTGTGAGACTTTTAGTTGAGACTGAACATAAGAGCTTAAGGCTAATGAAATTAGTATCCCTTCTTTGCTACGTTAGGCCTTTTGACCAAGACTTTGGGGCTAAAGTCTCAACTTTAAATACCTTTACGGCTTCGCCCTTTTAAGGTATTTTGAAATTTTTGATTAAATTCAAGTCTTTTTCCTAAATTCTCTTTCATACCGCAAAACACTAGTTAGCTTAAGTTTGAGACGTATCATTTTGCAAATATACTTACGTATAATACGTTATCGCACCAATCTATCTATAATGCATAACATTTTGGTGCGATAATGTATTATACGTAGGTATATTTGCAAAATGATACGTCTCAAACTTAATCAAAACTACTCCCAGCCCTATGATACTATGAATTAGCAACTTTTTTTGTATTTTTAGTAAAAAAGAAAAGTGGATTGGAGAAATACAAATGTCAAAGAATACAAGTGGATGGTGGATGTTGGATGGTAAAAATAAATGGTAAAAAATAAAGATAAAAATGAGTTTATCGATGAGAATTGACCTAAACCATTGCCAAGAAAAAATAAATACACGTTGAGAGAGATAAACTAAAATAAAAAAAATTATTAACTCATAGACAGAAAGAAAAATTAAAAACCTAACATCCAAAATGTGCCTAGCTTACGCAACTCAGTAAAAAATTATATAAACGTAGTGAAGGACAAGAAAATGATTTGCTTAGATTTACTCCCCCAAGAAGCTACATGTCTACGAAAGGAAAATCACTACTCCAAGATATAAATGGCAAGTCCAATTAAAAAGGAGGCAGCTGCAAAAAAGTTGGAGAATTGAGAAGATTCTTCATCAGATTTTATTACCAATGTTCACGTGTTGTACAATGAAGAACGCGTATATAAGTAGGATGCCACAAAGCTAGAAATTTACTATTGAAGCTAATAATAATAATAATAATAATAATAATAATAATTGTTGACGTACCCATGTGTTACCCACATGTGAGTTGTCTTATATCGAAAAAAGAGAAGAGTATGAATCACTTTATAAACTCAAGGAGTAACTCCTACTATCACCAATTGGTTTTAGTAGTGAACCTTCTTTGGGTTTATGAGTGGACTACTTCTTCTCCTCTTTGTTTGAGTTGTCCAGACCCATTTTTTAAATTGTATCAATAATAATAATAGTACAAATTCTTGTGAGAGACAGTCTCTTTGAGAGACCATTTCAAATTGGGTCGGCCCATAAAGAAAAATGTAGAGAAAGAATATACATTAAGCTTTGTTGGGCTGGGCTGAGCTTGAGAGGCGTCTCTTACAAAGATGGTCTTTTAGGAGACTGACTGTAATAATAATAATAATAATAATAATAATAATAATAATAATAATAATAATAATAATAATAATTCTAGTGTAGGTTTAATATTTTAAAATAGACAAATATGATACTCCTAATATTTTAGATACTATCTAAATAAAATTTCGATTTGTTGACTAGATTTATACATCTAGTGTATAGCTTAGAAAAATCGTAACCTCTTATTCATCTAAAATGTTCCATTTACTTTTGGGATACTATTTATTGACCAGTGTTAAATTGAATCTTATTATTAATCTATAAGTTATTACATAGTTATGTGGGATTTTTTTGATTCGCTTTGATATAAAGATTATTAATATTAACTTTTTATAATTTTTAATTATACATAACTTGATATATTAAGGATTGAATGAATGCATTGGATAGAGTGCATAAAGTAAATGAGACATTTTAGATGAATAGGAGGGAGTAATAACAATATAATAAAAACAAAATCAGTATCATGAAGCAAACAACTGAGGAAGACAATAGCTGACAGTATAAGTTTCGATTGCTAATATATATAATCATGGAGTATTAATTTTCAAATCAAAAAATGATATAAATCCAAAAACAAAGAACACATTTGGGACCGAATCATACAGTAAAGATAATTATTCAATTCAATAACATTTCTCGTGACTACACCCGAAAATTTAATTAATTTTAGATATCAAAAAAAGTATAGTATATCTTTTATATAGGATGACAACCAAAATCAGTTCACTTATTTTGTATCGTTCACAGAGGGGTCATTGAGGGCGTGTGAGGTGATCGACCGCACAGAGCCCCCTCTCTCCCCCGTATATGAAAAAGTTAATCAAAAAGTGAAATATGTAAATTTTATTAATAAAATTAATATATTTATTTACTTTAAATAAGATGCAAATAAAAATTTTGCACACGATCCTTAATTTTTCAAGTCTTTCACTTACATTGTCAAATAAGATCAGAATAGGAATTTACATATCTACTGATTGTGACATTTTCTCATATAATATGTCACACTCAGTAGCAAGTATTATGAAAGGTAGGAAATAGTAATTTTAGGATTCCTGTGACTAGCAAGAAAAAGAGTCACGTGAGTTTTTCTTTGGGAAAGTAAATTCACATGCAATTGTGTACATGAAAACAAATGAATTAAAACTGTAAAGTTGAGGGACATCAACATATACTAGTGCCCCCTTTACTTTAATTGCATGAAGCAAAATGTTTGCGAGGTTTGAATCTGCCAAGCATTAATGAGAAAGACAAGTTTGTAGATGACAAATATAAGAACACTGTACATAATTGAAAGTATGTACTCACTCCTTCCCTTATAATTTGCAGCTTTTTTATTTTCGTCCGTCTCATTTAAATTGCAGCATTTTTATTTTTGGACTATAACTCACCATTTTCTTTTAATCACATTCGTACATTTTAACTCTCTTTTAGTTTCATCCATACAATTCATTCTCTCTCTTCATTTATTACCACTTTCTTAATTCTCACTCATTTTCTTTATGCTACTAATTCAATGGAACGGAGGGAGTAATTGAAAGTGTGTTTGGTCTAGTGTATATTATGAAATGATTGTAATTGCAAGTGTTTTTACACTAGGAGTTTGAGAGCCACTCAAAGAGGCCCTATACATAATGAAATTAACATTGTATTTATTAAATCTATTTAGTTTTTCTTTTTGTCTTTCTCCATTCGCCCCTCATCCTTGTAGGTCAGTCAACATTTTGGTAACAGAGCCATAACCAATAATTATGGCTCCATGATGATGAAATTCAAGAATTACATGAATCTATTTCGGTCCAGATTTAAAATGCAGTCTTGACTATTACCCTTAATTTTGAGAAGAGATTGAGTAATATGATGGTATTCCTCCAAGGAAATTAAGACAGACTTGCCGCATTATAGATCCAATTAATGAAATAATAAACAATATTTAGAGAATAATTAGTAGAATATAAATAATATTTAATGAATAATTAGTAGAATATCTTTGATTTTATTCTAGAATAATATTTTAAGTATTTAGGAAATTAAGATATTTGTAATATTTAGTTTCCTTATTTCATGGTATATCTTTTGTATTTATAGGGGGCATTTGCTCTCTTTGATGGATGAATAAGAATGAAATCCGAATGAATTGATTCCTAAACCTAAACCAAATTATTATACTCTATTAATAATTTCATCATGATATCAGAGCCGATGGTGTTTTCCGGGGACTAATGATCGGCCACAGCATTCATCACTAACCAAAAAAAAAAAAATCGAAACCAAACTAAACCAAACTAAAAAAATTCAAGCCCGAAAAATGATGTTTTTGGAACGAATGGTCCAAAGAATCCAACACATATAACCAAAAGATTCATACTTACCCAGAGATTTCTGAAAAATTGAACTTACAAATTACACTAAGTGGTGTAATGAGATTAAAAAAAAATAGAAGATCGGTAGTTGTTCAATCATATCATTGCCACCCCTCCAGAAAATAAAGACCCTCAATAGAAACTAGATGATGCACAAGTGATGTCATAGATATTTTACACCCTTGACACCACCATATCCGATGTTGCTATATATTATACTTCTAGTGCCCATGAATTATGGACATGGATTTCCACCCTTCATGGGCTCATTACTGACGAAAGCGAGAGCGAAAAAGGGGAAGAAAGCCGGTTAGAATCTGAAAATTCACCATTCCCGAGTTCAAGAACGAAAAAGTTGCCTACAAAGCTCCAGTGGATCACCGGAATGGTGGCAAGACTAATTTCGCAATTCTTCACCAAGAAAACCAACAAACATGCATTCTAAATCCAAACCCCCTAAGTCTAGAAATCAACAACCAAATGCAAGATTCGACTCCAAATCCAGAAAATAGAGATCAAAATCATACTAAAAAATCAAAATTTATGTCCTAAACATCACAATAACAATAGCCAAAAATCATAACAAAAAAAACCCTCGTTTTCCCATTCAATTTTTTCACCCTTTTGCAACACTAATTTTCTTCATTCAACCCATTTAAATTTTTTACCCATTTTCTTACCCAAACTCAAAAATTTGAAAATCAATTATGACAAATTTGCCGGAAAAATTATCAAAATGTCCTATGTAAAATCAAAAGATCAATTAGCAGATTTTCTGATCAAGATAATTGGCTCAAAAGCATTGAAGAATATTATTGGCAAGTTCGGTCTCGGTGATCCCAAGACCAAACTTGAGGGGGAGTGTTGGAAATAATAAACAATATTTAGAGAATAATTAGTAGAATATAAACAATATTTAGAGAATAATTAATAGAATATCTTTGATTTTATTCTAGAATAATATTTTAAGTATTTAGGAAATTAAAATATTTGTAATATTTAGTTTCCTTATTTCATGGCATATCTTTTGTATTTATAGGGGGCATTTTCTCTCTTTGATGGATGAATAAGAATGAAAACCGAATGAATTGATTCTTAAACCTAAACCAAATTATTATACTCTGTTATTAATTTCATCACATATCACTTAAATTCATGGAAGAAATTTATAAGGCTTCTATAGGTGCTGGAAGTATGGAGAAAACAATCGAAGGCATCGTTTGTTAAAATTGCGATTTTGATCTACCATTCTACGATTTTACAATCCAAAAACAAGTAAGCGATTTGAATCATAGGTAGAATCTTAAAGTTTTAGAATCTTACGATTCTAGTTGAAATAAAAATTTTAGATGTAAAATCATAACACGATTCTACGATCCTACGATTTAACGATCCGATTCTACTAATTTAGTATTAATTATTATTAATTTTTCTTATGTACCATCTTTCACTTATATAAATAAACTTCAAATGTATCATCAAATAGAAACTTTTAAAAAATAAATCTCTCAATCTGTTGGAAGATCTAAACTAATTATTAAAAAGTTTTGTTTACATTCTTTAAAATAAAGTCAAAGAAACTTTAATTCATAAATTTAGACTTTTAAAATGGACAATAATGATAAGATACTATATATTTTAATATATTTAAGTTTAATTGTAAAATCGTACAATTCTACGATTCGAATCTACGTCTGTAAACGATTCCAAGTAAAATCCCGATTTTAACCACTTTAACGGTGGGTATGAAGGACCAAAAATTCCTAGAAGGGGAAAAGAGAAGAAACTATGAAGTAGTAATCGGAGATACCAACGTTTAGAGTGCCAGTTTATTCTTGGTGAAGACTCGGACACATGGATCTTAACTAGTGCTGAAGGTTATTTTCCTTTTGGTGAACAATGGTTGGCGGTTATGCAAGAAACAATGGTGGAAGATTATGGGAAGAGTTATTTTCAATTGGTTGCTCCATTAAAGCGAATCAGTAAAGATATTCTGTTAGCAAGTAGCAACATTCATTAAAGGGAAAGAGCTAAAGGAAAGATTCAAAAATTAGTCTTAGGGTTTTAAGGCCCATAACTTTTGAATAAGCAATGTAGTAGGCTATTAGAATTGAGGCCAAGTTAGGCGAACGAGCAGGGCTCAAAATAAGGACTTGTTTTTCTAGCAAAAAAAAAAAACCCCTTACAACTGAATATACCGAAACCTTAGCCCTAAGCCGAATGTTTTACCCTTAAACATCAAAAAATCAGCCCGAGTCTCACAACATGTTCCCTAAACATATAAAAAGCCCAAAACTTATAATAGATCTAATATCTACCAAAACAAGAACGTGAAACAACTATTTGATCAAATTTCAAGAAAAAGGGGAGAAGGAACTCAGTTTTAAATGTGACGAAAAGTAAAATTTTAGACGTGTTTGTAAGTAGAAGGAGCTTAGCCTAATGGTTGTACACGAGAATGAGCAAATGGTGGATGGTGTGTTAGAGGATGAATCTTGGGAAGAAGTAGAAAAGTTTGTTCTAGTAATAGTAAGTGTGTCATTTCAATACGTTCTCGGTTAGGATAATCCAAGAACTATGAAGTTAGTCGGAAGGATTAACGGTAAGAAAGTTGTAGTGATTGATTCAAAACATCGCATGAATTTATTTCCTTACACATGCTAAAGAAACTTCAATTGTCAGTAATCATCACCGGGAAATTTAAGGTGACGTTGGGTACCAACCGAGCAATTAGAGGGCGTAGCAAATGTAACGATATATGTTTAATTAGACTTGGTTACTTAAAAAGTTGTTGAAAAATAATTTTCCATTAGAGTTGGCCAATTTTGATATAATTCTTGGAATGCATTAGTGATGATGTTTTTGTGAAATGGAGAAAATGTTGTCCTAAGAGGAGTTCCATGTACTATGATTACTTCCATTTTAATTAATTGGGATGATATTAAGGACATGGATTAATGAAAATTGAACGAACGGACGGCTTCGGCTTAGGATACCACGTTGAAAATGGTTGTTTGTAATTTATATGGCTCTTAGGGTGTTATCTAAAATTTCAAATGACATAGTACATGTTGAATTAAGAGCCAATTCCCGTGACGTCGACGACGATTTTGAGCATCTCGTAGCTCATGCATTGTCTTGCACACTCGAGAGTGGTGCGGAGCGTAGCGTGGGAAATGGAGTGCTAAAATTCGGGTCTCTTGACCAATTGATGGATGATGATGAATTGGTGCACCTTGGTGAAGGCATGGCACGAAGCTTTGGAGGTCTTAAAGCCTGCTCGAATGGCCGAGCATCAGGGGCTCAATCGAGCCACATTCCAGCAGCAAGGCAGTAGCATCTGGCTACTCGCTCGACCACACAAGCCAGCTAGCTCGGTCGAACAGCATACACCCACGAGGTCCTGCGGGTTTCTGTTTTGTGCGAGTCTTTTAGTGGCCTTCTAAGCCTTTTGTCTTAGAGTCCCTAATATGTCTCAGGCATTGGAAAGTAGACTTCAAGAGCTTTTCAACAGTATATTATATGTCCATATCCAACAACTGAGCAGGAAATGACGGCCATTCAAAGTTTGCCAGTCAGACCCAGATCGACGACTCATCGCTCCAAAGTGGCGACTCGTTGCTTTTCGTCTGATGGAATTTAAACGGTCTTTTCTCCTAATTTTTGGAACCACTATTTAAGTGGAGGTTAAACCCTAGTTTAGGGAGGCAGTTTTCTTTTCTTCAAAAACTTTAGAGTTCCTTTGTATTCCATACATTTATCTTTAAGCTTTCCTTTAAGAATTAATTTGATTAAATTGTTTTGTATGATCATTGAAGTTAAAGTCTTTTAATTTCTCTTAATACCAAAATCACGAAAGTTGAGGGATGAGAATATTATTAGTCTTGGATGATAAAACAAGTTAATATGTCTTCTTAGTCAAAATCACGAAAGTTGAGATTGAGTAGTATGTTTTCTTGTGATGTTAATCGATCAAAATACGAAAGTTGAGATTGAAAGAACCCATTTAATTTGATTTAATTTGGTTACCATCCCGAAAAGGAGTGATAAATTTAGATTGGTGAATCAATTCAATGGAATCAATTGCAATCCTTATCGAAATAATCACATGCTATTAGTGGGGAATTCCTATGTCCTAGTCCTTTTATTATCTTGATATCAACATATTTCTCAAGTATTTTCACGTAGTTTATAGCAACAACCAACAAATCTTTTGCTCTTGAAGTGATTAATTGAACGACTCTTATATTGATCTTGCCTCCCTGTGAATCAACCCGTAATTGTGCTACGACACCTGTACACTTGCGGTATTAAAATTAAACCCTAACACTGCTCCATATAAAAGACACTTGTTACCCCTCATTGCTTGTTTTGTGTGCTTGTATAGTACTAAACAAGTGTTACTGAGCTGCTCTGTATTCTGCCACTTGAAGGCCAAGACTTCCTGCTTCATAATCTTCAGTTGCTACACAATTGAGCAGCTTCAATTACATCATAGTCTTCATAAAACCAAGACTGAAATGTGGGGCAATGCTAAAGCACAAGAACCATTTAAAGTGAAAAAATAGCAAGTGCAAGATGCTCAATATAATAAGCTACAAGCCCATAACTATTGCTAAGACATATTCATATATAGCATAGGGCGTATGATCTGCATTTGAGTTGATAGCATATAAAAGCTTCGCCCTCAATGTACTAGCTCGTTTATACGTAGGAAGCTATAACATGTAAAGAGAGCAACAAGAGGGGAAAGAAAAGAGTAAATAAGAATCAATTAGGTACCAAGACAAATACTATCAATATCAAATATATAGCAAAATTGCAGTATATTTTTTACTATATAATCACCTTTAGAGTGTTGTAGCAAGTAGAAGCTGACGGTCACAATATTTCAAACTACTAGCAAAAGGAAGGGCACAATGTATGGTCACAATATTTGATGCTAATTGCATTTTCTTACACAAACAGTACCTCCAAGAGCCAGATGATCTTAGAGCTCAGCTTACGGTTACGCAAGCTGCAGCAGATGCAAGTGCTGCCTCTGCTCAATCAGCCCAATTACAGTGTTTGACGATGCTAAAAGACAAAAAAAAAAGAAATAAAAAATAAAATACCAGCTAAAATCGCTGATCATAACAGCGATTTACCTTAAATCATAAAACGCTGTTCTCGATAGCGATTTCTCTTAACATCTAAAACCCAATCCTTAGCCCAATAGGGTAGAAAAATGATGTTAAGGACAGCGATTTCAGTTAAAGCTTATTTTCCAAAATAGTTTGGGGAGGAACTTATATATCCAAATAGTTTAAAAAAAAAGTTTAAATAAAAAAGTTCTTGAAAAAAGCCTCTAAAAAAGTTACTAAAGTGGCAAAATCTTCGGGAGGTTCTAGCTCCAAAAGAAAGGCCACTTCAACTCTGTCAGTATCAACAACACCTTCGGTTAGTAATTATGAACCGAATGTATTACTATTTTTTATCATCTTCTTAGACATTCTCATGATGTTACTAACGTATTTTTAAAGCCGATTCTTTCAGATATGATGGATAAGTGGAAGGCGTATTTTACTGATTTTCCTTATACTTATGGAATTGCGACAATTTTAGATCCGTGTTTTTAGACGGAAAACCTAAGTAAATTAATTGGATTTTACTACCAAGCATTAGATCGTCCGCCTAATAATGTACATAATTATGAAGGAAATTGTAAAAAGCTTTTAGCAGACCTTTATGTTCAGTATTCTAGTATATATAACCCGAGTCGCGATACGTCTAGGCATGCTAGCATCTCGGCACGTCCCACTTATTATAATCCCATAATAGCTAACATAATAAGTCAAGATGATAGTTTTGTAGGATCATCTTCTTCCTCCCCCTCCGCTTCATATTTAGAATTAGATAATTATCTTAAACATCACTTTGAAATCGACCAAAGTAGTTATAATATTTTACAATGGTGGAAAGAAAAATCATTAAAATTCTCCATATATTATCGAGAATTGCAAAGGATAACCTTGCAATTCCTGGTTCTACTATTGCGTCGGAGTCTACTTTTAGTGCAGGTAGAAGAGTTCTAAACGAAAAGAGATCTCGTCTTGCTCCACATACTATTCAAATATGTGTTTGCAAGAAAGATTGGGATAAAGTGAAGGTCCGAACACAAGGACTAAAGAACGATGATGATCAAGACTACGATAACAATGGATGATGATGGATACATCTGCATCATCGTCGGGAAGAGAGTCGGCGGAAGCATCTAACCAACCACGTAATAGGATCATGAATATCAGACAACGATCAATCAACATTCAACAACTACAAATAAAAGGTATGACAAAGAACTACGTGGGCTTTGATTCCTTCGGGATACGTAGGCAGCTTAGTATTCCTTCGGTACTAGGTTCAAGTCCATTCTCTCCCTTTTTTATTAATCATCTTTATCGTTTCTTATTAATTTATTTTTTTCGTTCTTTTTAGTAAATATTTTAATAATGATGACAAGCAATATATTTCGCTAATAATCAAGTAATCAATGAAGGTACGTCCGCATTATTATAGTATTTTACTATTTATATTAAAATTAAAGGAAAAAAAGAATGGAACCGATGGTCCGACCCACCCAACTCGAGAATTGGAACCGCGCGGAACCGCCTCATGAATCGCCAAGGAACCGTTTGGAACCGCTCAAAACCAAAACCGGAATCGAAAATGCTCGGGTCAGGTTCCAGATGGAACCGGCCCAACCCGGACCGTGGCCATCACTGGGTATGCCCATTTCATTGGCTTGGCGCATCGATTTACTGCTTATGCGATAGTTGATATATATATTCACTAAGGAGGTTGTACACCTACATGGATTCCCAAAGTCCATAATATATTCACTGGACTGAATTCTTCCACAATACTTCACCACACTCATCCATAAAATGACATATTTTCAAGCTCTGTATGGCTGGATCCCTCCACCGCTGCTCAGATTTTCAAGCATTCGCTAGTTGTTCGCCTATTGAATTTACTATTTGCTCAAAATGGTTCAAAAATAGCTTAAAATCGACCTAATTCGCCACACGTATATAGAAAAGGGTGAATTTAAGATACTTGTTAAACGTTTTTTAAACACTTACCTCTGTAAGTGTTCCAACTCAAGAACCACTCTTCTATGATATATGTTACATAATTAATATTAGTATGATTCTTAAACAATGACCTAGATCAGGCTCAGATTACATTACTCTTGCCTATAGCAATATGGAAAGAATAAGGAAATGGAGAACAAAGGAGTGATATCAAGGCATTTGGAGTGAGAGAGATCTACTTCAAGGATAAAGTCAATCTCAAATACTTTTCCGAACAAATAAGGATAAGTTAATTAACCAACCCAACAAGGAGGCGCACCGGGTGCACGAGGCGTGAAGCGCATCAGGCGCCCAAGGCGCACGCCTGTTGAATTGGGCTTCGCCTCACCCAACCGAGGCGTTTTCAGCTGAGCCTGAGCTCGAGGCGCACGAGGCGCAAAGCGAGGGGCACTTTTTAAAACTAAGGATGATAACATATATCCATGTGAGATCTTGTTACATTTGTCTTAATGTATACTTTTTATCATCTAATTTTTATAATTTTTTATGATGCGTATTTAGCGATATTGAGGCACGAAATTTGCTTTGAAAACTGTGCAAAAAACAAATGGAAAGAACAAAAAAGGACGGAGAGACTAGTTAATTAAATAAAACTTTTTTTAGTAAATTTTAAGAAATAAAATGTTAAGTCAGTTTATATTAAGGTTGTCTCACGATAAGACTGACTAAATAAAATGTTAGGTCAGTTTATATTAAGGTTAATATCATATGATTAGAATTTTGCAGGCAATTAGTAATATACTAGTATAGAAACTCGTGCAATGCACGGAGTTATTAGTATAAAAGTTATAAATATAAATTTTAAATAGAGGTGTAATTACATACTATCAGTATAAAAGTACTATAATATTAATTTCTTATAAAATAGATAAAATATTTTAGAATATATAGTGCTTTTATTAAAAAATAAGGTTGTTAATAATTATTAATTAAAGCTCTCATACTTTTTAAGACAAATATAAGAAATCTTTTAACGTAATCATAATAACTATTTGTCATTCTCAAAATATTTTTTGATTGTCATGTATCTTTGTTTCTTGATGAAATATTTTAGAAATTAAAATTTTAATAAAAAAATTTCATTAATTAGCTTATACTACACATCAAAAACAAATATATTTTAAGAAACTTTAATTTGAAATTTATGTAACTTTTAAATTCAAAAATATAATATTTCAAGAAAATTTATAAGTATATATCTTGTTGTGAACTCAAATATTAAGAAATAAGTTGATATTAACTTTGGTAAAATTTTCTTTATATGGCAAATCAATATGAGAATGACACTTGGAATTTTACATTCTTTTTATTAGATTGTATGATACAATGTAATGGAAAATTTGATTTCAAAACTTTTATATATTGTTGTTCTAACTATTTTGTAAATGAATTACTTTAACGACTTGTTTGGTTAGTGGTATAAAATGGTGGTAATAGGAATGACTTATAGGGGGTGTTTGGTAGAAAGGAATGAGAATTGTGAGACTTAGAGGTGAGACTTATGTTAGAGACTTTAAGTGAAACTTAAAATGTTTCATGTCTTTGTTTGGTAAAGGATGAGATTAGATTAAAAGTTGGTTAAATTTTATCTCAAAATCCCAAGTCCCAACCTCCATTACTCCCTCCCCCTAAGGACTTTTTTCTTTGGGACTTTACCATCAAAAAGTCAATATTGTCCAACCTCTCTAAATTCTCATTCCCTCTTAACAAATAAAGACGTTTAAAAGTCTGAATAAGAATTCTCATTCCCTCCCCCAAATCCCTTCTACCAAACACCCCTATAGTGTAAAATTTCACCAAAAGTTTCATATCATTCCAATGGTAGTGGAACTTTGATCACAAAAAAAATCTTTTGGTTACAAATTTCTATTACCACCGAATACCACATCTCTCAATGGTCATGCATTGAAATGAATTTTATGAAGAAAATGAGATGATTAAAGTTGGACAAGTATGGCGTAACTAAAAGATTTTTCAACCAAAATTAGCTAGTATTTCATTTCCATTACCACCGTTTATTACCATCTACCAAACGGGCCGTAAAGGATTTTTTACCACTAACTTAGTCAGCAAATCACCTTTGACATTTTAATTTTTAAAAATTTACATTTATTTTATAATTGAAAATCTTAAATAAAATATTACAAATATCTCAAGCAAAATTAGATGTAATTAGTGTCATTTTAGTTTAGCAAATTTCTTTGTTCCTTTCTATTGCAATTTGCAACACTTGACATTTAAATATGTAGTAATTTTTTATTTTTTAAATTAGATTAAGTTTCCAAACAACTATACCAAATTTGTTGACATTCTCACTAACGTGACGAAGAACAACTAGCCTGGTATATGAGCTTGGTAGCCATGTAAAACATGTAAGATATTCGTGCATTGCTCAACAATATACTCCATAATTATAATACTAATACTAATAATGTTATTATTAAAAGTATTAAAAAAGAAAATTGAATATCATAAATAATTCAACCTTTTCTCGCATCCGTTATAAATACATCTTTCAATCATATGTTGAGGTGGGTCGAGGCAGTGTGGGTTGTGGTGGGCCATATAGGTGGTAGTTTTGGGTGTGTAGAAAATCATAATGCAAAAATGATACTGTAGAGTGTAGAGATTTATGTTTGGGGTTTTTGAATACTTGATTTGTATTAAACAATAATACTTGGTTTGTATTAAACAATGATGCTGTAGAGTGTAGAGATTTATGTGTAGAAAATCATAATGCAAAAGGTGGTGATTTTGGTTGGTGGTTTGTTGAGTAGGGGAAAGGAGGTTGGGGTTTAATTTATTTTTACAAAACAATATGCTACAACAATTTAAAATGTTATAGATGCATTGCTAATGTTAGACTATTAAAAAATTAATTCATACGTAAGATTAATTATATTCAAGATGAGTAAAAGGTGAAATCATTAAAACAAGCATATTTATAATTTAAAGTCTTTCAAAATTTTTGAAAGAAGTATAATGAGGAAATAAGTGCACACATTAAGTTATATACTATTACAAAACCTTTAACAACGGAAGGATAGACAGACTTATAAAGTATGGCAGTGGCGGATCTAGGGTTCGGAATTCTAGGTGCACCAACTTATGGATAAAATTTCGGCAAATTTTCATTTGTAAAACTAACAACTATTATTTTACCCTTACTTGCTAAGATTTAAAAAACGACATACCATAAAAGGAACAAAAATAAATCAATTAGTCTAATTATAAAATGAGATAAAATAAATAAATAAGACAAAATTACTAAAACGAGGGAGTATTTATCATAAAGACTTCGGTATTAATTTTACACTTTTACTCTACCAATAAAAAGTCTACTTTGAATTATTTTTTTTTAAAAAAAAATGCCTAGGGGCACCGACCCATGGGCATTAAGGTAGTTCCGCCACTGAATATGGTATGCAGACCATTTTAATTAATCAACATCAAACAAACTATCACAACAAAAATCGAACCTGGACTCAACTAAGAGAACACCCTCTTAAACCATTCTGATAGAGAAGACGACATCAGTAAGAATCAAACTCGAACTTATAAAGTACGCACACAATTTTAATTAATCAATATCAAACAAACTATCCTGACAAGAATCAAACCCGAACTTAAACTAAGACGACATTCGCTTAAACCCTTCTGATATAGACCTAGAAGACTGCATCAACAAGAATCGAAGCTGGACTAATAAAGTATGCTTACCATTTTAATTAATCAATATCGAACAAACTATCTCAACAAGAATCGAACCCAAACTTAAACTTAGACAACATCCGCTTAAACTCTTCTGATATAAAACAAGAAGACGACATCAATACGAATCGAACATGAAGTTATAAGGTATGCAGACCACTTTAATTAATCAATATCGAACAATCTATTTCGACACGAATCGAACCCGAACTTATACTAATTCAACACCCGCTTAAACCCTTGTGAGTTGTGACATATACTTCATGTGTAAACAAAATTTTTAAAAAAATTAATGAGAATATTACCTACCATGGCCTCTTTACCTCTTTTTGCCCTTAAAGATTACCCACCTTTTATTTTAGTCTGCTTATAGAATTAGTCCTATAAAAGTTTGTAACCGATTTTTAGTTATAAATTATAATCGAGTTATACTAATTAAACATGATTTTTACTAATTATAAACAATTTATACTGATAAGTGATAATAACTTCTTTTTTTTGATTAAAATTAATTTTTACTTATTAAAATTAATTTTTACTAATCATTTATTTTTTTTAAGGTAATTAAACATAACCTAGCCAAGCTTTTTTTTAAAAGAAAAAAAAGAAAAAAAAACTCAACCCAATTCCTTAATCTTAGAGTCGATACTCGATCCCGAGAATCAAACTATCAGCAAAGACCGACGGGAGCCCAACAATTCTCATTGCGAACTCGAATTAATTTTTCATTCCAGACTCCATTAAAGCTTTACTAATCAAAAGCTTCAAATCTTCTTCAACTTCCCAAATCAATGCGTGGATTAGCATCTCACCTTTATTCTGTGAGTTTTCTTTTATTCAATCTTCATTTGTTTTTCAACAAATAATTGAAGTTCCCAATTTCTGGGTTTTCTTTCTATTGATTATGTACATTTGTTCCTTTTTTTTTAAGTATTTCTGCAGATTTAAACCAAGAAATGTACAATCTAGTAGCAGTTCTTCATTGTTCAAAGGTAAAGGTCACAATTTTTGCCTTTATTTTGTGATTTATGCAAAATATAATGAAATTTTTTTTCTTTATTTTGTTTGTATGAGATAGATTTTGAATTGGGGATTGCAATTTTTGAATTTTTCAGAAGAATTAAGGATGGAAGAGGAAGCTGAGAGAAAAGTTGGATGGTTGCTTAAACTTATATTTGCTGGCACTGCTACTGCTGTTGGTTACCAGCTTTTTCCTTACATGGGTATTACTCCTTCCGTTATTTAAGGTTCTTACTTTTTGTTTACACATTTTTATAATTTTTTATGCTGAAAATTTGATTTGAAAACTGTGAAAAAAAGTAAAGGAGAAATAAAAAACGAAGGGAGTATAATTTTGGCTTCTTTATGATTTGGGATTCTTGTTTGGAATTAGAAAGTGGCAATCTTGTCCTTAGATGAACAATTGACTTGTATTCCCCTATCCCACTTAGATTGGAGCATTAAAGTTTAATACCTGAGTTTTTGAGGTCAAATGTAGCAATCTTAGTGTCGCGTAGGAGTACATTTGTTGAATCAAGACCCAGTTCCCACAATGTCGATGATGACTTTGAGCATCTCATAGCTCAGGCGATGTCTTGCACACTTGAGAGTGGTGCGGAGAGTGCCGTGGGGAATGGAGTGCTAAGGTTCGGGTCTCTTGATTTGATGATGATGATGAGTTAAGAGAGTTTGTGCATGGGATGGAATGTGATCTCAAGGCAGCAGCAGAAGGTCTTCAAGGATGCTCGACCAGCCGAGCCAATTGGATCCAGTCGACCAAGCTATCAAGCCAAGGATCAGAAGCAAGACAGCAGCCTCTGTGAAGGCACTCGACAGGTCGAGCGGATACTCGCTTGGTGGAATTCGAACAATCTGTTTTGAGTTTCAGTTTGTGGGCTTTATTAATCCTTTTGTCCTTAAGTCCCTAACATGTAATAAGACTATATAAGGAGTCTTAGGAGACATTTAGGGTATTAGAGAGAGCCAAATACTTAGAGATTACTAGGGTTCACACCAAGAGTATTCTCACTTGTATTAGGGCATCTTGTGGGAGATTGAAGTAAAGCTTCATTCTTGGCTTTGGAGGATTGTTCTAAAGCTTGTAAGGTGAGTCACTTGTATAATGTTGATTATATAAATGACAAGATACTTTGTTTGAAGGGAAGGTATCATTAGATACCTCATAATTTGTTGTGTTCTTGTTCATTGTTGTGGTGCTCTGTTTTGTTGGTTGTTTTGCACTTGTTTAGTTGCTTGTTTCTTCATCAAAGCTTAAGCCCATTCACAACAACATTTTTTAAAATTTTACTTATTTTATGTATTGTTCATTACATTTGGCAGGAGATAACTTAATTCAGCAATCTGTGTCACTTTTGCAAGTAAAGGATCCCTTATTTAAGAGAATGGGAGCATCTAGGCTTGCTCGTTTCGCTGTCGATGGTATTTTTCTGTGTTTTTTCTTTTCATGTCAATCATTTTTCTGATAACTTATAGGAGCTAGATATTCGTAGTAGTTTTTAGCAATATTTTTTTTGGTGGGCATTTCGAATATTGTGTATTGGTTGTAAAGTATGATAATGAACCAATATCATTTGTATCTTCTTGTTAGCAATTGTGTACTTTCGTTGTAATGTTTAATTGTAAATTTTTTTTTTGATGGAGGGTGTATAGCATATTTATATGTTAATTTTGGTCATTTTTTGGTTGGATTACCTTGCAAGATGGAATTCGACATCTTTTATAGTGATGTTCTCACAAGAACTACACGGCGTGTATGTCTATGGTTATGTTATATGGATGCTACATATTATTGTTTCTTTCTAACTTATCCAATCTTACATTGCCACTAAAGCAACTATCTGCTTGTGTGAAATCAATAATTTTCAAAAACACACTCTCCGGTTCATTTATTTACTGGAGTACACATCGCATTTTTGATATGCTTTCAGTTTTCTCATGGAATTATTATTTGTGATATTTGATAGTTGTAAAGCACCATGAATGGAACTCGTGTCTGTTGTAAAGAGATTCGTGTACAGTTCTTGTATTCCCATTTTCATTAGCTAATGATCACATAATAATATTTTAAGAATACCAAAACAAGTTGCCACCTTTCCTAGTATAGTTGAAAGGCTCGGATTAGGCTTGCTGATAAGCACACTAATTAAGTGTCGAAAAGATGGAAGAAGTTATATAAATTCAAGTGTGTCATGTCCTTAAGTATAAGGGGATATGATGACGCTGATTTAGGAAAGAGGGAATATATATATTTTCTCTAAAGTGCAGTTTAGAGAGCTTATAAAAGGACGAGGTATTTTAGACTAATTTGTCTGTCCCCAACATGTGTTGTAGATGAAAGGAGGCTGAAGATTTTAGAGATGGGTGGGGCTGAAGAGCTTGTCAAAATGTTGGACTCTGCTAAAGACAACAAAACTCGAAAAGAAGCACTTAAAGCTCTTTCTGCTCTTTCAGATTCAGGTAAGATTAAAGTTATTGCAATCTATATACTTAAATGGTTTCAAAAGACTATCTTAGCACTTATGGATTGTTGCCCTAAAGAACTATATTTATTGATGCTTAAGACCCGAAAGTTTTAGCCTTTTCTTCATACATATTCCTTTTTAGTTTAGGTTTGAAGCAGAGATGTTACATCTTGTGGAGATATGTTGAAAGTTTATTTACTACGCCATCTTTCTCAATGGCTTTTCATATAAACCTTGAAGTTCAGCATGAACATAAATTGTCAATGTGGACATTTGGTGATCCTGCATATCCTAAATCCACACCCCCTCCAACTCCTTTGGTTGTTTTATTCACCTCTTTTATTGAAGCTCCAAAATATTTCTCCCTTTTCCCATCTTTTGTGGATAAGAAATTTTCTATCTAAATGGTTTTTCAACTATAGCATATAGATCCTTCGCTCCAATTTTTGTTTGATTTATGATCAAATCCTTTTAATGAATGAACCCTAACATGCTCATATTACTCATTTTTCTCTTTGGTTAGTATGTAGTTTTAGAGGGAAAATCTTGGAATGTTGAAGGTACTGTGTTACAGGACTTGATGGGTTAAAAATGGTTGGTATGAAGTATAGCTAGTACTTCCTTCCACTATTTCATGAGAAGTTGTCATTTAGTACTTCTTATTACATTTTGGGTTATTTTTAAAATGTTTTCATTTGGATCGCAAAATATTTAAAATGATAGAGGAGAGGAATCAAGTGGGGCACATGAGTAGAGAGAAGAAAACTGGAGTCAGTTGGAGTGATTAAAAATAAGAAATTAGGGATAACATTTCAAGAATAGAATGTCGCGAAGCTTGCAACTAATATGATGTTCTCAAAATGTAAGTGTTGCAACTTAAAGAAACAAAGAATGTATTACTTACTCTAAAGGATCTCCCGTGTGAAATAACTTGTCGTATATGTTAGGAAAGGCCACATTTTATGTTGTACTAATCTTGGACATTTTGATTATCGGTTAGGATTTCCCTGATAAGTAATATTGACCAATGTGCAAAACATAAATGATAATAACTTAAACTTTTAAATGTATTAAAAGATCTCCAAAGTCACCAACAAGTCTGTAATTGAATGGACTTGTGGGGTTTATATAGTAAATGAGCTCTCTCACCTTCGAGGCTTGTCTTTTGGGTGAGCTCTCTTTTTTAGTTTATAACAATGGTCTTAGAGCTTACTCGGAGTGTTGGCCTAGGTTTAGCGATTCATGAACAATGTAGCCATGACCGACAAAATCCAACTCGAAGCGGTGGTATGGGTTAAGCCAGTCTTGAACAACGAGGGCATTGGAATATATGGGGGTTTAAATGTAACGGAATGGCTTTGAGGCCATTACAAGGTTATGGGATTTTGTCCCACATCGGTTGTATTGGCAACTAGCGTGGGGTTTATAGAGTAAATGAGCTATGTCACCTACTAGGCTAGTCTTTATGGTGACGCCCATAATCTGTATTCATGTAATGTTTCAGCAAGAAATATGTTTATCATTTGACTTAATAATGCCTTGATTCTTGAAGACAATACGATGTTGTTTGTCTTGAGTAATTAGTTTCATTGTGGAATGTGTTGTAGGTTGTCCTGTGACATTACGTTGACACTTGACAATATAGAAACATATTGACAGTTTATTATTACGTTCCAAAACGGCCACATAACCATCAAACTAAAAAAAACAAATACAAATTGAAGGCATCAAGATTATACAACAATTCTCCTCATGTTGCAATGAGGGTGTCTTTTCTGTTCATGGGCTTATGCCGGAGCCTCAAACTTTCTCTGCTACACATGCAACGCCTTGTCTTCTGGCTACTCTAATAAGGGCTTATTCCTATTACTGGAGTTGTAATATAGATCGTCCAACAGCTCACTCCCATCTCCAGGAAAAAAATATATCTTTTCTTTCTTCCTTTGTTCATTCAAGGCACTCTTTCTTTTTTAAGTTAAGTGAGAAGAAAGAGGGACGACAGCGGAGCTTTACTCATAGTTCTATACCCTTCACTCCAACTTTCTTTTTTTGCATACGGTCTACTCCCTAGTGTTCATGCTCTGTGTTACAATTTGTCTGTTCCTCGTATTGTTTGTTTTTCTGCGTAAAGTTGTCTTTGTTGAAAGCAAACATAATTTTCGGTAATGAGACTTACCTGTGACGTTGGTAATTTCTAGTATTTGCAGAGAAAAAATTTTCAATGATTTGAAGATGTTGAGTGCGTTTTGGTACGTTTATCTTCAGTCGTCTTTGCTATTCAATTTGATGTGAACCTACAAGATGCATCTAAGGCCCGATTTAATGCATTTGATTTTCACTAATCCAACCAATATTTACCGATTGAAATTGATTTTCTGATCAAAATATATTTTTGCTGTTATAACTGATTTTTTACCCATTGTAACTGATTTTTACTTACAAGTTATAACTGAGGTGTACGGAGTAAAACTTATTTTTACTGATTTTAATTGATTTTTCTGAGTAAAAGTAATTTTTACTTATTAATACTGATTATTTATTTTTTTCAATGTGAACTAAACATGGCCTAAGTGGATTCCTTGCTTCTTGCCTTAGATTTGAGAAAGGAAAATTTTCTGATCGGTGGATCTTAGGCCACGCCTGGTTTCCCAAGAATAAGTAGGGCAATGCCATTTTTGGAGAAAATTTTCACACAAAGTACAGTAATGGGGAAATACTTATTTTTCATTGGTTTGGTATTTTTCATCCAGTATTACTAATTTGATCTTTCCTTTTCAAAGCATTAGATATCTTGGAGAAATTGCCATTGTTAACTTCTCAACTCTATATTTTTACCATCACCATTTTAAGATTCAGTTCCCTTTCTTCAATTAAAATGGTGGTAATTAAAAATTATTGGTGGTGTTAATAGAGAAAAGGTATAAAGTTTTATGAGATGGAAACCGTAGGGAAAGAGCAACAATGTTACTGATTGTTGAGCATTACTTTTACCGGGGGGTTATTTTCCCTGTAGTAAATATTTAATCCTCTTTTTGACATACTAATTCATTCCATTATTATTTAATCTGATTCCAAGCATATAAATATTCATTAATTTATCCTCCCTTAATTAGTATTCCCATTTTCCCTTAATACCAGGCAGGCCCTTAATGGTGAAAAGTATGAATCTCTACTCCCTTTTCTTATCACATGAGTACAAACCCTTATTTCTGGTAAATTATTCATTTTTGTACATGTCAAGCATCCTTTTGTGTCATTTATTTCTTGTTTTTACCTTCTTTTTCAAAGAAAGTTGTATTGTATTTCTAGTTTCTTTAAGGAATATATGTCTCCTATCTGCAGTATAATGCCTTCAGAGAACTTCTTGTGTTGGCACGTCAAACTAAAATTAAGTCAGAGGATAAGCATGTTATTGACTCAAAGGAAATTCCTTTTATTTCTATGTTCTTGAATATTTTAGGAACTTCTAACCATATGAAAAATGCAGTTATAGTCAAGACTGCGGTAACGGACACAGTGATGGGGTATATAGTTTATGTTGTTATTGTAATGGTAACGGACACAGTGATGGGGTATATAGTTTATGTTGTTATTGTAATGCCAAATATTGGCAGAGAGCAGGAGATATCCCTTAAACATCGTTTTTTTTACACCTTTACAACATGGAAAATCTCAGTTCTTCGAAAATGTTTATGACGCGTCCTTGTTTTTGCTCTATGCTTTTAATGGTATGCTTATTGTTACACATGCTCTCCAAGACAAAGGCATGGTTATAAACAAGATAAATTTCAAGCATGCATCAAGTTTAGAGTTCGAATTAGATTTATAAGGGTGCAGTCGTGCAGATTTATCTCATGCAGATTTAAGTAATAGACGATTATTCAAAGTTAGCATGTTTATTTCTGTGCATATATTTTTCGCCATACTGTTTTCCTTTTCTTCGTTTTTTTGACATAAACAAGAAATGCAGCTCTCTAATGGCATTCTCGTATGCAGACGAAGCTGCTGCTGCCTTACTCCGAGCTGGAGCTGTTTCGGCAATTAGGTCTGTTCCAGATTCCGCAGACGATCAAGACATCACAACATACAAGTCAAATTTACTGATTAGATTCCAAGATTCAAGATACAATTAAACTATTACTCCCAACCAGCCATTACTTCTAGTTCATCAATGAGTGTCGCTACTTGTGGTACGAGTTGATCCCTGCAAAAGTCCGCCTTTAGTACGACACCGATGTAGGTTGTGGCAAACAAGTTTGATGGTATATTGTTAAAACTTGAAGCTTAGCTAGGTGAAGCCAGAACACATATATGCCGCACTTCATTCCTTCAATTAAGCAAGCAATAAACCGGCATGTGTTCTTTTTCGGGTTTTCGCTTAGGATTTAGGAAGAACATTGTTCACCAATGACCTATCAAAATTCAAAACTTTATGGTATTGGTAATCCTGGAATATTGAGTTGCATACTACCAATTTTATAATAGCTTCTTATAATGCACTTTCTAGTACGTTAAATAAAAATAATGCTCATCTTAGTCTTTCTTTTCTAACTTTCTTTCTTTTTGATAACTTAGGTACGAGTCAGCCCAATAGAGTTGGTCTCACCGTGAAACCGTCTCATTTGAGAATTTGTGAGATTATTTAGCCACCTAGAGGATAACAAGCTGAGCCACTTAAAATGATCATCCTCGGTGCCAACTTCATTGAGCTTGAAGAGCTAATTTTTCACCAATGTGTTCGTCCAAGTTTTTAGTTTACGCAGCCTAGATTGTCATTTTCTTTGCATTAGTCGTGGCTAGATATGAGAACTGGCTGACACCGGACAATTTGGGAACAACATATGGTTTGTACGCTTTTAAGTCCAAAACAAGGGTGTACTAAACACGATTCATCAGACCCAATTTTTCTCGAATCAAGAGAAATCAACGTTGAATTTTCCACGGCTCGGCACACTAGTTTAATGTGCCATGTAGGGGCCTAATTTTCATTTAGCTAGGCACAACAAGGCTCGTGTCAGACCCAGACACGACATGGCTCATGACAGACACAACCCATACCATGATTGCAAGGGTTGTGTTATAGAACTAAAGAGCTTTTCCAGTCTATTGTGACCACGTACAGAAGTCAGGTGGCATTACAAAGCTGGAGCTGTGGTGGTTGGCTAGGACCAGATGATTTACACATGAGGATGTTGGATTCTATGATTTATGTAGAGGGTTTGGCGGATTTTTTATTTAGTTTAAAAATTTGCAAAATTATTAAATCAAAAGTTAAAAATGACATTTAACAAGTTGATGATTGAATTTTTTTTATAATCTAAACGTCTAAAGAGAATTTTCAGTTTCAATTAAACATATAAACGGATGATATTTCAACTTACCCAGGAATAGATGATGATATTCCATCATATTGTTCTACCACCAGACCACCATTAAGCTCAATCCATAAAATATGAAAAATCTCAACTTCAGAAGCAAAAAAGAGGCTAAGCTGTTATCAAAACTAACACAAATATGACTTGTCTGAATCTTAACTTAAAAAATCATCTTCCACATCCTGTTTGATGATCTTAACTAGAACACTATCTTTTGAATTCCTTATTGACCAATTTGGGCCTTTTTCTTCTGCCAGAGGCGATCTACAGCACTGTCAGCATCACCCTGCAAACCCAACCCAAAGATCATTCAAAAGGCAACATACCATATTCACAGCTTTTTAAATCAAAAACTACTTAGACGACATTTCAAGAGGTCAGATGTATATAACCTTACCCTTATACTAACTAAGAGGTTATTCTATATTGATCGTTGATACTACAATGTCGAAGCCTTAATCCCAAAAGATTGAAATTGGCTAATAGCAAACAAATCAAACAAACATGAAAAACTACATAAAACATAAGTATCATTAACCCACACCTGAGCACGAATGAAGCCTGAAAGAGCAAAGGTAGTGGCAGTGCCGGTGTAGACACCCCTATCATCCAAGTGACCAATGTTGATTTGAACCGATGCATGGTCCTTAGCAGTAATCAGCCTGTTAGTAGCCGAGCTGAAACAACAAACAAGAACCCATGTCATTGATCCACACAAACTATGAAACAATTCAAACCAATCAAAAAAAAGCAGTTTAGCACATGAATTCAATCATACCATTTCCTTGGAATGTAAAGATCTATAATCTCTCCCTCATCGTTCTGCATCTTTGCTGAGTTTTGAGGTGATCACAGAATGTAAAAACCTGTGTAATAATAGCAATAATTAATTATATGCTGAAATTATAATGACCACAGTTGTGTAGAAAAACTATTTATTTTACAAGCATAATCAACGATCAATCTTTCACAAGCACAAAGAATGTAAAGCTTCCAAATCTCCAAATAATCCTAAATGATCATTTACAGTTATAAATACTGTTTGCTTCAACACGCCATTAACTTGAGAGTTTGTGTGAATTTACAAACTAAAATATTAATTTATAACAATATAAACCTGATTCGGCAAGATTAAAGCTATACTAACAATTTTCATCAATCTCAAAAACTCTAATTGAATTTCAGCCGAAAAATCCAATTAAACAAATCACGTTCATTTTTTTAGCAATTCAACAACCATTACAAGAAATTTTAACAAAATTGAACACCAAACAAGGCAAACACATCATTTTTTGACAGTTATTTCAAGACATAAAAACTTTATGTAGAGTAAATTCGGCGAGTAATATTATCGATACTAAAAACAATCAGTATACTGATAATAAGATTGAACAATGATTTGAAATGCAAAAATGAATACGATGATTGAGAGACAAACCTGAAAAGGAAGGATACAGAGACGGCGCTAAAATGGAGAACCCTAACTCTGAATAAGAAAATAAACGACAGGTATATAAAACAGGTTGCTAAGTGTTTTTTTTTTTTAAGTTTTGGGCTTGGGTTTCTAGTTTCCTGGGCTAGTATTTTATGGGCTAATATTTTGACCAGCTAGTCTCTTGAAAGATTGTCTCTTTTAAAGACGTATCTTAAGTCTAGCCAATTAAATATTAATACCTACTTATCAAATTTTTAATGCCTAATTACATTATCCTTAATGCTTACTTACTGTATACTTAATACCTACTTGCAATATCTTAAATGTCTACTTACTTTTTTTCATAATGCCTACTTACAATATTTTAGAAATATATAATATATAATGGGCTGACCAATTAAAGATGGTCTCTAAAATAGATAGTCTCTCACAAGAATTTGTGTATTTTGACTTTGGTATTTGGACGAAATATTTAGCATGTCTTGTATGAGATCGTCTCATGGTAAGACAACTTCAAAATAAAAACAACATAAGCTAAAAGTTTCTTTTATTGGGCTATTTAACCCAAGTATGAGGCATATCTCACGGTGAGACTATGTCATACAAGAATTTGTTAAAGAAATATCTCTAAATAAATTTTTGAAAATTTTAATTTAATTTCAAAATAAAGCATCTTCATGTCCAACCTAAGGTTAGGTTTGTTTGCTGTTATTAAACAGCAAATATTCAAGAGACATGTCATCAGCGAACATAAGAGAGACAATGTTAGAACATTTGAAAATAATGATCAAACAATTTGTTGTTTTTTGTTCCTTTAAATGTTATGACATAACATTATTTTCCTTTTGTTTGCTGTTAGTACTAGCGAACAAAGTTGTGGTAAATTTTGTTTTCTTTTGTTAGTTGTTAGTAACATCGAACCAACCTGACTTTAATCTCTCGCACATAAAAAATAAAATTTTCTCAATCTTTATCTTGAGATATTTTTAAATATGAGTTTATTTTATTCCATCATTCGTATTTAGACCTTGTGACTAGGTTGTTTGACTAAGGTATTTAGACTTTATTGTTATTATTTGTGCTAAAGCCAGGTTGAACATGAATTAAAAAGACCTTGTGATAGCTAGCTGGTTTGACTTTGGTAATTAGACTAGATAGATAATGACCGTGAGATGTGGAAGAAACTTTTTTTTTGAGGGGAAGTGGAAGACACTTAGATACTAATTAGAGAAGATGTTGCAAACAATTTCCAGTTTTAAATATTTAGGATCTAATAAAATCAGAGTAATATGGATATTGATGAAGATATAATGCAGGCTTAAATGGAAAGCAATCATTGAGTTATTATGCGAGTTTTTCGACTAGATTAAAAGGTAAAATCTTCCGAATTGTAGTTTAATTTTGTATTGTCTTATCGTGTTTATTTGGTCTTGTCTTGCTCTGTTTTCCTTTCTTTGAAGGTTTTCTCAAACTAATAGATTCTTTAACCATATCCAGTTTTATGGGCCTGATTTATGAAATAAATCATAACTATACTCGGTAACTACATTTCCATCAATTATTAACGACCAAAACAACTACTATATACAGGGTTTATCCACAGTTGCAAATATAATGTAAATCATAATTCCATAAACTCTAATAAAACTCTGTTATTCATATTAGATCAAAATAAAACTAATACCTCCAATTCATATACCAGTTCTGCTTTTTTATAATAAGCAGTGAATAAACCATAAGAGTATGACTATACTCGGGAAACCAGTCTTCATAATAACAGGAACAAAAGCCAACGAGAATGATCGAGAATTGATAAATATATGAAGTAACACTGAAGCACTAAAAGCTATATAATTGTAGTACATGTTTAAGACAAATGACAGTAATAAATAACAGAAATCAGAAGTCCAAATAAAAAACAAAATTGGGATAACATTAGGAGGCACCTGAGAAGACTCAACGCCTATCTGTTTTACCATTGGAGCGCTTTCCGGAGAACAAGTGCTTAGGTTTGAGATTAGGGATGACTCTATCAGCTTCTCCCCGACGTGCACTCTTGTTCCTCTTCATAACAGATTTCTTGGCAAGCTTGATAGCCTTGCCTTTCTGGACAGAGTCCTTTAATCCTTCTCCAGGGATAACTTCAGTTGGTGGCCGTGATTTTGACCTAGACCTTGATCGAGATAGAGCACGTTGTTTCTTGTTGGATTGCTCAATATCCATATCCATGGTATCCTCATCTCCGCCCATATCAGGTGATCTTTGTCTCTTCCGACCCCTTGATTTGCTGCGGGCCCTCTCTATTGCTGCAGAAGGATCTAGACCCAATTTGGACAACTGCCTCCCCATTCTCTCAGTTGTAAACTTCCTATCCTTGTCAAACTTCCTAGGAACAATAGGATTATTCCCTGCGGTACTCTTCTTTAACCTGTGTTCTTGAATGAGCAAGCTTTTCTTTTTCCTGATTGCTGCCAGTGCTTCTTTCTCTTCCGGTGTAAGTTCGTCACCATCCATCTCAAATTCTTCCTCGGCTTCATCAGCAAGACGAAGCCCTTCTTCTCTCTCCAGCTCTTCAAGCCTATGCAAGATATCAGGATCGACAAAGTCATAAACATTGTGCCCATCAAGAAATTCTGGCATGATATCCTCTTTCCATTCATCATTGGCTAAGATGTAATGTTTTTTCAAACTAGCCGAGTATACACCAGCTCCACCATTCTCTTCTTCAAGATCTCTTTCAGTTTTCCTCTTTTCTCTCTCAGCCTTCTCCAGTGCTTCCTTGGCCTTGGCTTCCAAAATTCCAGGCGGAATACAAACAGGCCTTTCCTTCTGATCACGAGGTTTTGGCATTGCTACATGAAAACGGTTTAAGCAATCATTTATCTTCTTAGACTTCATCTTCAATTCCACCCTTTGATCTAACAACCTATCACAGGCTGCATTCTTCACCGCAACAACGCCTTCCTCAGTCAAAGTACTCATTGTTAGAAGTACTCCCTCGTCACTGGTTGCCTCCCCTCCCTGGCCTACCACAGTTTTCAGAGCCTCAGCTTTCATTTCCATAACCAACTTCTTGTCTTCTTCAGGAATACTATCAAATGGCTGCAAATCAGTCTTATTGCAGACTATGATCAATGGCTTATTCATGAAAAGAGACTTGATACTATGAAAAAGAGCAGCTTGTTGGGCAATTGTATACCCACATGATCCAGAAATATCCAAGAAGAAGAGAACTGCGGCACGCAGATGTGCAAGAGCAGTAATACTACACATCTCAATGATATTCCGATCTTCAAATGGCCGGTCCAGAATCCCAGGGGTGTCTATGACTTGATACCTCAGATACTTGTAATCAGTATGACCAACAAAAAGAGATTTTGTTGTAAATGCATACGGCTGCACATCTACATCAGCTCTAGTGACCTTGTTCATGAATGAACTTTTCCCAACATTGGGGTAACCACAGATCAATATTGTTCTTGTATTCGGGTCAATAGAAGGCAACCTAGCCATGTGTTGCCTAACCTGCTCAAGATAAGACAAACTAGGGCCGATTCTCTTTACCACAGTACACATTCGACCCAGAGCAGCAACCTTAAGACACTTGCATCTGTAAAGTGAATCACCATACTTCAACAATTTAACATAATCCTTAGAAATCTTCGAAATCAGATTTCTGGCTGTATTAATTTGGCCAAGGGCAAGCTTGTAGTGATCCTTGTTATACAGAACATGAAGGAGATCACCATAAAAGGGATGGATATCATCCAGCCTTGGAAACTCATCAATGATAGCAGACATCTTTTCATGAAAATTCTGCTGTGTGTATTTCACCTTTCTCATATAAAACTGACGAAGCCGAGAGATTGCATAACCTTTATGGACAACTGTAGGGGTTTGTCGTTGTGTCCGAGATAGAACAATGTCAATCATTTCTTTCCCATTGGGAACAACAGTAATTTTCTTTAAATTATACTGCACCATCTTTACAAGTTACAGATCAACCTGAAGGGTAAAATGTAAAAATCAATGTTACATTTCAAATAATATGTTTGTAGAAAATAGGAAAATAACCATGAACAGAACATTTCAATGTAAATAAAAAAAAAGATAAAAAAAATTCACCCACCAATTCAAAGTGCTATAATTGTATCAATTGAAATAATATCAAATAAAGGACACACAAAAAAATTCTTCATGTTGGCTCCAAAGCCTCCAACAAGCGCACTAACCCACCATTTTCAAGAATCAAATTATACCGAACTATCCAATTTTTAAATTATCTATATATATTTATAAATTTACAAACATGAACATACAGTAAATATATATATAGACCAGGGCTATAATTTTACTATCTCTCAAATTTTTAAATTATCTTCATGTGCTATAATTTTACTATCTCTCAAATTTAAAATCTTGCATATTAGTCTATATATAATTCATAAACCAGCTTATTCAGTTATCCATTACTTCCTCCCTTCGAGCAGTATTTCCTATTTGCCTTTTGCACTCTATAAAATTCACCAATTCAACCCTTAATGTCTCTTCTATGCATGATTCAAAATAATGATAAGTAGATATCAATAAAAATTTACATTGATTAAAAGAAAACATGATCTCAGCTACTATGCTTTAAGTTAAAGATTAAAAAAAAGTATGAATAAGGTTGATTGACCAGTACGGGAAGGGAGGGATTATTACATCTAAAACACAAAGTTCTCAACAATTACAATAACCTGATTTAATTTCCGCCCAAACACCCCTTAAAACCAACAATGTTCATCATTTTTAATTTTCACCATTACAGCAACAATTCCAAGAACTTTAATCAAGATTTCACTCCAAAAACCTAATCAAATTGTATTCCAAAAAACATAATTTCAAAAACAAACAGGATCTCACTGCGGAAAGCGAGGGTATATTAAATCTAAAACATAAAGTTCTAAGTTGTTCAATCAGTTCTCAACAATTTCAATAACTTAATTAAATTTCCGCCCAAACATCACACAACACAGCAACAATTTCAATAACTTCAAACAAAACTACACTCCAAAAACACAACAGAATCGCCCAGCCATAAAATCGCATGTATACATCAAAGACATCTAAAAAACCACGAAACTGATGATAAGATCAATAAGGAATTGAGATGTAAACAACTACAGGAAGGATCGAGGATGAGAAACAAACCTGGACAAGAAGGATAGTCGAGAACGGAGCTAGGAGGTTTAGCAAGTGTCTTAAGAAATGCTGAACCCTAATTTCAAAAGGGGTAGAAACCACAGAGGTTTAACAACCGGGTTTCTAATAGGCAATTTATAGTTTTGGGCTTACAATTCTATTCTAATGGGCTTGATTTATGTTTGCGGCCGAGCACCCTTCGCAGTTGAACCCATTGGAAAATTTGAAATTAATAACCAAAATTACATAAAACAAAAAAAAATTTAAAAATAAATTTGGAGTAAATTTATTTTAAAAATAACCGCCTTCCGGTCCGATGCTAAGGATTGCGTATGTTCGCATTTAACAACAATGGGCCATTACTAGCAGCGGGCGATTACTAAAGGTGTTCATTCGGGTCATCGGGTTGATTTTGAGTCAGGTGCTTCGAGTCGGTTCAAAATCGGGTTTTGTGTTCACATTGGTTTTTACATAATTGTAGATCTATTTTTAAGTCGGGTCAAATCGAATTCGTTTATAAAGTCGGGTGTCTATCAGGTCATCGAGTCTATTTTGAATAACTCTAGCGATTACTGAGCTGAATTATTTAAACTTAGACTAAGTAATAGCCCATTGATAGTCACAACGAACAAAAACCAACCCTTAGCATCGAGCTGGAGTCGTTTATTTTTAGATATAAGTTTAACCGAAGCTTATTTACGATATGCGTTATATGTATAAGTATAATACTCCTAATAGTTCAATTAATAATACAATATATGACTGTATAAGCTTCTTATTTTGTGGTAATTTCACCGAAAGACGGTCTCTCACAAGAGTAGCTATTTTTTGATAATAGGGTAGGCTGAGAAAGTAGAGCATTATTCGGTCCCCAAACCTTGTATGAAAAAGACGATATTTACTCTAACTTAAATTCTCAGTTAATCAATCATTAAAGTTTGGCAAAATTTTGTACGAGACAATGTCTATGATGTGGCTCGTTAAATAAATGAAAATTTCACAAATTCTTATTTGAAACGCTTTAATTGCGAGACAGATTTAAATTGGGATGAATAGCCCAATTTTATTAGGAAAAATTATCCTGAATAATCTCACCTATTGTTCATCTGCTATGAATAAACCCTATTTCTTATTATTGATTATTTTTATATAATCCAACAATTGTATATTATTTGCTGATAACACTCATTTCCGCATTTTTACCGCCTATTATAGGTACCTACCACCAAAGAGAACTAGAGTAAGACCAACGAAAAAACATAAGGGAAAGAAGAAGTGTAATGACTAGTAGATATTTATTGTAGCCAGTGAAAATGTGGAAATGGGTGTTGTCAACAAATAATATACAAAGGTTGAATTATTTAATAAACAGTAGGGATTATACTGCACAAATTTTCCATTAAATTATTTAAAAAAGTGACTTTAAAATTATTATATGAGACACGCTTCGTACATGAGTTAAATGGTCTAATTAATACAAATATTTAGGCTAAATAGTCCAACTAAATTATTTAAAATAGTCACTTTACAAATTCTTATATAAGAAGATCCTATTATGAAATGCGCTTCATGCAAAAGTTAAGCAGTCCAAGCAATAAAAATTATTAGGCTAAACAGTTCAACTAAAGTATTTGTTTTTACTTTAAAATTATTGTATGAGACGATCTCATTGTGAACCACGTCATATATGAATTAAATACTCCAACTAATACAAATTATAAGAATATGTGCTCTTTGTTTTAAAGAAGGCTCACTAAGAGACGGTCTTTTATTAGAATAGTTTTTATCCACTTTTGATAATTAAAAACTTTTTTTTGGCTGTTAGACGGTCACATATACAATCGGCTTATAAATTGAGTGATTTACGATTTTAAATGAATATTTTAACATTTAAAAAGAGTTGTTAAATATAAAAAATTTACAATTTTAAGTACAAAAGTAAATATTTAACTAATTTAATTGGACTATCTAGACTAATTTAAAACTATTTCACAATACCATAGTCTTAAATGAGAATATAATTTATGAAAGATTTAACTAATAGAATTAAGTAGTGTTATTATATTAAAATAAACTTATTAGTAATTTAACTTGTAACTTTAACTAAAATAAGTATGGGAAAGTATACCTTAATACTACCATTTTGTATAGAAAAAAATATCATCATAATCATAACATCTATTAAAAAAGCTGTAAAAAGCCAAGTGTCAAATTTCTAGAGCACTTGCCATATGTAATTTTTCTATTGGAGTATTTAAATTAAATGAATTAAATACTTGATCAATCTACTTCAATCAAAGATTTGACAATCAATTAATACTCTAATCTATAGATTGAATAAGAGAATGGAAACATTAAATTAAGAATCATTAAGATGATATTAACAAAGTTAAAATTACAAATTAGGGAATAAAATATTAATCATATATATATATATATATCTTAATAAATTACTACTAGAGAAATTTTAAAACAAAATAAAGTAAGAAGTATTTAGATAACATTAAATAATTTATTAGAATTTAAACTGATTTAGGTATAGAAATTATTTCAACTAATAATCATACAATTTAATAAAAAGACTCAACATCAAACGTTCATTCTTTTGGAGCCAAAGAATTTTATTTGTTGATATTGGCTTAAATGACTAATAAAATTAATTAATCAACCAGTTGTTTATTTTATTCATCTACAAACTATTTCAATTTATAACACACAAAAATTCCATATTACCCTATTTTAACAATTATTATTTATTATTTCATCTTTATATAGTATATTTAATTATAAATTATTACTGCATGTTTTTTAAAAATATATTTATATACATCTTCGTACAAAGAATTTCGTGCATTACACGGGGTTTTATACTAGTTAACACTATTTTGTGACAAAAACTAAAAAACAAAATCTTGAAGGTTTATTACCTTACTTCTAGAATGAGCTTTATTTCACATCTATCAATATACCATCAAGGCATGAACCTACCACACCTTATTGGAGCAAAATCTTGACACATTAACTGATCCTCTAACAATAAAATGTTTGTAAGGCATGAATACTATTTATGATCCCTCCATGAACAGTATTTTTGTCAAATCAGCAATTTCCTTGCCATCTCAGCTCCATCTCACTGCTTGATTCCATCTGTTGCCACTTCACTCATTCTACTTCACCTCTTCACTCTTCTTAATTCCACTTCCTGGTTAATACGCAGAAGAAAAAGTCGATCAGTTCGTCCCTAGCTCATCAAGCCGAGAAGATGAAAGTATTCTTGATTCCATTTCAGCTCCATTTCCTTGCCATTTCCGGCTCCATTTCAGCAAGATGAAAATTCCTGAATATCTATCCCCCTCTCGGAAAGTTTTGATGCAGATCTGTGTGTCCCAATTCTCAAAAGATTTAGGTCTTTTAAATTCATTGCTTTGAATGAATGCATAAATTTTCTTAAGATCTGTGTGCCTGAAAAAATTAGGTCTCATAAATTTTCTAATTCCGCTTTCTTTTAAATTCATTGTGCTAAGAGTGCTTTATTTGGTGATTTATGATTCTTTCTGTTTTTATTTGATTTTTGTGAATTATTGGTGTGTTGGTGTAGATTTTAAACAAAAATCAGCTTGATAGGTGATAATCAAATTGGTTGGGTTGTTTGTTTTGTTTTTCTGAGTTTGAAGATGAGCGATAGTAGTTGTTTGTTTTACAAGTACTTCATTTGCCATGAAACTATCTAAATTGATTGAAAATTTAGGATTTTTGTTTAATGGAAATTTAGGGGTTTTGTTTAATGGAAATTTAGGGTTTTTTATGGAAATTTAGGGTTTTGTTTATTTTGAATGAACTCGATCGATTTTTATTTGGATTTAGGGATCGATCAATTCTCGTTAAGCGCACCACGAACCCGATTGCAAAGGTAAGATTTATACTTGTATTCTTTTTAATGGGTCTTTGTTTATTTAAAAGATTTATACTTGTATTCTTTTTAATGGGTCTTTGTTTATGTTTACTCGGTTCTTGGTTATTTTTGAATTTGATTTACTTTTGCTAAAAAAATAGAGAAATTTTATTTTTTTATAAAGGAATTTAGGTTTAGGGAAAAAATTTTTTTTTTTTTACTCTCTAACATTCTCATCCTTTTTCACAATTTTGATTTCTCTAACTTTGATTCAGGCTAATTTAATTTAGGCAAAGGAAAATGGGAGCTTACAAAGGTACTAACATTCCCATCCTTATTTGTTTGTTTGTTAATTGTTAATTGTTAATTTTCAATTTGTTTGTGTTTCTAATATGAAAGTTCAAATCTTTTTTATGTTTATACACAGTTCAAATCAAGTTTGACTAATTTATTACCTGTTGTTGTTTACTTTTGCAAAACCGTGAAGCATTTAGTTTGTCAGGTTTGAAAAAAATTTTCTTCAATTTATTTCGGTTTTTTTCTTGTTCAATTTATTTGGGGTTTTTTCATTTGATAATTAATAATCTGTTTTAGTTTTTTGTTCTAGGGAAAGGTAGATTCATGCATTTGTGTTGGTTTTGGTTACAGTCCAAATGGGTTAGTCATTCCACAGTAATTTATTTTCCCCCTTCTTTTTCAGTATTGTATTTGTTTGATTGAATTCCATTTTTACTTTGAACTTTTGATGGATGAAATTAAAATTAATCGTTATTGCTTACGTAATTTCATGTACACTTGTTTTTCTTTTGAAGTGCAACGATTAATTCAAACTACACAGATATGGCTAAATTGTGTGGGAATACAAAGACAAAGGTTGCTTCTTGTGACTTTTTTGAGTAATTTTACTACGTATGATCACCATCTTCATTTTGTTTTACATTTCTATTTAGTGGGCATGTTGAATTTGGGAAAATGTGAAGTTTGTTTTGGTTCATGTGCTTCTTTGTGGATTATTTCAGGTTGTATAACTTACATTTCAATTGATTTGTTGATCTCAAATTATTGTTCTCGCTTAGGCAATTTCTTTTCTTGGCATTGCAATTTCTTTACCGAAAAGTGCGTGACTCATAGCTTGTAGGACTTTATGTTAATCAAAGGAGGTAATACTGCTACCTTTGACTCTTCTCTGGTTGCAATGTTTGTGTTCGATCTCATATGAAAGGTTACTCTAAAAATGATAACTTACTAAAGCTGATAAAGATTAAAAAAAATGGGTTGGAGTCCTTAGGTGAGTCTGCATCTAAGTAGCTTGGTTCTTCATACAAATTTAGTTTATTGATGATTCAAATAGAAGCATGGACAACATGTGCACAGATTCCTTTTTTAAGAATTTAAAATACAATATTATATTTATTATGAGTATGACACGGAAACTTTTATCACGTCGAAGTAGTTATAGTGTCACTGTTGTGCTACTATTGTTGTTGCTTGATCAGCTGTGAAGTTAGAGATTGTATCAATATTTTCATTGTTATTATTTGGGCTGTATTCACTGCTTTGATGGGCATGCAGGAAAATGTGATAAGACACTTAGCCAATACTCAGTGTCTTAGTGTAGTTTGTATTGCCTATGTCGTAAAATTAAATTCACACTTTATGTTTTAATCAATTTCATGGTTTCTCCTTTTCCTTACATCATATACATTTAGCTGGTGTGGGAGGATGGCTTGATCAATTTCAAGTTGTGGCGTTGATAAGAGTTTCACCTTTTCCTTTCATCATATACAATTACTGTGTGTTTGCGAAAATGTCAAATATGGGCCTTATATCTTGGGGTTAGTGTTAGGCATGGTGCCTGATGTTTTGGTTGCAATCTACACATAAGTTCTTTCTTTGTTTATTGATGTTTTGGCTTTGATCAATTACAGTTGCTATATAATCTACAACTGTAATTATATATGACAAAATGGTATTTACTATTTAGTTGTGAATTTATGACAAAATCATGCTTTAGTTGATGTAATTATATTAAAAACAAATTTAAATTTCTCCCCATCTTCAATAAAAAAAACCATAAAACTTATGGAGCTATTAACTCAAAAACAAGTTGGAGGTTGTAAAAAGCAAAAGACCATTTTTTTTACCGTTTCGTATCGTCTTCTTTCTTTGACTTACCATATCCCTTTACTATAAAACATTTGGAAGGCAAGAATACTATTCATGAACCTATTCATGAACAGTATTCTTGCCAGCTCAGCAATGCCTTAGCTCTTTTTGCTGCCACTTCACCTCTTCTACTGCCACTTCACCTCTTCCACTTTACTCATTCACTTTCTTCTTAATTCCCCTCCCTGGTTAATACCCACTTTTTTCTTCCTCCTCTCTCTTCATTAAATTTTGGGAGCTCCATGTCTTTGGGGCGACTTGCAAGGTGGCTCGGTGGTACTTCCTCCCACAGGTTAAGGATGGCTCAGTATTTATTCCAGTACCAGCAACATTTATGTAGACATCTTCATTGCATTCACTATCTTGCTATTGAAGAATTTACTAAAGAATTCACAATGTGGACCTAGATTGCATCAATTTTTCACAATTAGTATTGGAATCGAAAGCAACAAGCACACTCCCAATTTAGTATCACAAGATGGCACTTTATTTAGTAGCACAATTAGTATTAGAACCAAAATTCGTAGTTTATGGCACTATATATTGTGAAGAAATAACTCAAATATAGCCCAAAGAAATCTATTTTTGAATTTTATCCGGTTAAAGGTAAATTAAACCTTTAGAAGCGATTGTGGTGTAAAGTTCAAACCTTAAAAATAAATTAAAGTTGAATCTTTAAAAGTGGAAAGGTCGTGAAAGCTTCATGTATTTTTAAATCAAATTTTCCATAAAAGTATGGAAACATTTCGAGTTCATGAAATGATAACCTTAAATTTATTAGAATTGTTGTTCCGATTTGGCCTAAAACATCTCGGTTAAGATACAGTCAAAACAGCCTTCTAAAAACAATGCATACAAGCATCCTAACTCTTGTGCTATGTTTTTGTCCACCCCTCGTGCACTCTTGTCAGGCCCCAAACATCTTACTTTCAAGCCAACAAAACCCACAACAAGTCAAAACAGCCTTCTAAAACAACAAACAGCTGCACATAGCAGCATCCTCAAGCCCCCCTTGTGCTATGTCATTACCCTATATTGTACCCATTTTGTCCACCCCTCGTGCACTCTTGTCGGGCCTCAAACATCTTACTTTCAAGCCAACAAAACTCACAACAAGTCAAAACACCCTTCTAAAACAACAACGTTACATACGACCTGCCGCATGTTTGCAGGGAATACACACTCAACCCTCACCTCACTGCTATGTCATTACCCTATATTGTACCCATTTTGTCCACCCCTCGTGCACTCTTGTCGGGCCTCAAACATCTTACTTTCAAGCCAACAAAACTCACAACAAGCATTTTCTCTTGCATCAAACTACGTAGCCCTCGCACAACACACATGCAGCAATGTACACATGTTGTGTTGTGCTTCTAGGCTGTGTGTCTAGGTATCATTTCTTTGGTTTGGCTTGTTTTTTTAGTTGGTGTTCAACGAAGCAGCTACAAATGAATAGCATATCAGGTTAATATGCAGCTGTTTACTAAGTTTGCAGATCAAGAACAAAAGTGAGGGATTGTCACAAAGCTGGTGCTCATTGCTTGCTGATATTTGTAGCTGTTCTGTGCAACTTAGCAAAAACTTGAGGTATGTTGTTTCTGTTGATGCTTTCTGTTGCTTTGTGGTGATTGGCTTGTGATGCAGATGTAGTTGTTGCTACTTCTTTTTTTATTGTCTTGTTGTTTTTCTGATGTTGTGAGGGCTGTGGTGCTATTTCTGTTGCTTTGTCGTGATTGGCTCGTGGTGAGGGCTGTTTCTGTTGTAGTTGTTCCTGTTGCTTTATCGAGATTGGCTCACAGTGAGGGCTGTTTCTCTGATCTGCTTGGGGTGTTTGAGCTGCTACCTGCTGAGCTCTTTCTATTCTGTTATGGCCTGCTCAAACTGTTGTTGTTGTGATGGATTGAAGATGGTTGCTGCTTCATGTTGTGTCCTATTGCAGTTTGTGCACTTGTTGTTGCTGTGCTAATTTGTAGCTTCAATGGACTGATTTACTATAGCTTTTTTTGGGTTCTTTTGACTTTGGCCAGATAGAATGAAGCTTTGAACCAGATGACACGGCCTCCTAACATCTACTATGATTGTTTTGCGGTTATTTCTGTTATGCACAACTTTTGAACGTTCTATATGCTACGCATTCAGACTTTTGTAGATTTTCGCTACTTCAAAAACATTTTAGATGTAGCACCGGTGTATGTACTGGTCTATTACGCTGTGTTTGTGTATGTGTGCTATTGTGGTACTTAAAACCCTTCTAAAAAACTACTATGTATGATTTGGATGATCTTGTATGAAATATATTAGTTTGGATAGTATGTTGTATGTACAGGAATCAAAATGCAGGTTGTGTGTGCACTGCAGCTTGGATGATCATCTTGTATGTATGTTGTATGTACAGGAATCAAAATGCAGGTTGGATGATCATCTTGGATGATCAACTTGGATGATTCTTGATTCTTCACCTTAAAATCACTGTTGAAAAAGAGGGAAATTATCAGTTATCAATATCAGTAATATTACAAGCTCAATGATTGTTTCTTCATAAAAAATTTGTGGGTTTTAATTATTTTGCCATTTCTTGAAGAACCCATCTTTTTAAAATGAGACCTTCAATTTCAAGTTGAGTTCTCTAAACGGTTTTTCATATCATGTTTGAACAAGATTTACAAATTATATTTTGGGTTGTTTAGGTATCAGATAGCTTATTTTTAGTTTATATGAAAGTATTCAATTTGATCACCTGTTTTCTTGTGATTTCGTTATTTGAAATAATTTGAATTGGGTGGTTTGTTTCATTTTGAATGTTTAAATTAAATATTGAGATTGATAGTTATCTTAAAGTTGCATGTCATTCATTAGTTAATTATAAAAACTAAAAAGAAAGGAAGGTTTTTAACTGTTTATCGCCAACTGGTATAGTTATCACTAAAAATCTAGCTATTAATGATATGCTTGCATAGGATAGTTGTGCAAGGTGTTTAGGGAATCCAGGCAATCTAAATTTCACTACAGCTAATTAATAAATTTTCAAATGTTTTATTGATGGTAGTTTGGATGTCAAAAATTTAAGGTTGCATTCCGTAAAATGTTTAAAAAGATTATTAATTGATTATATATATAGCGTAAATGCAAAAAAAAATCATAAAATTGATATTGTATGATTATTAATTAAGTTTATACTTATTTCACTCCAATCATTATATGTGATAAAAGTTATAGCTTGAGAAGTGCCATGTCTCTTGGTTTAAATTGATTAACTTCTTTTTCAATGTTACATTTTGATTTTCCAAATCATAATTCATCTACTGTATTTCTTATTGTTGCTAAGATTTTTAAATACATTTAACCACCACTTTAGGTTCTACAACACAATATACACATAGGATCAACGACAAACAGAAACAGTTGCTCCAAGATATCAAAACCACAAACTGAAAATGTGAAAGCTCATCCTACTCCATCACCTTCTAATGCTTCACAGGAATCGGCTCCAACTCAACTCGAGCTAAAATTACGTCGTAATTTGAATTTTTCTCAATTTGAATCTTCAACTAATCCAAAAGTCTGCATCTCCTAAAATCCTTCGGTACCTGCTCAAAAATATGATCCAATACACAATAAATATGCTTTTTCCGCTACCTTAACGTATTGGCTTTTTCATTCAATTCGACTTACACAAACTATTCCCGTCAAGCTAAACATTATATCTTGGGGGACCGCGTGCGTAGCATGCGGCCCCACGACTAGTTGTAATAAATAGACAAACAAAAAAGTTCAATGGACAAGATTGTTTTTTTCTTAAGATATTCAATATTTTTTTGCAATTTTTTAAAAGAAATTTTGTATCATCTACTCATCTGTTTTCTTTGAATTGCATCAAAGAGAAAGTATATAAGTTTTAGAAAATGGTAATAAATGAAGCGAGAGAATGAAAATTAAAAGAGTTAAAATATATGGATGCGATTAAAAAAAGTAGTGGGCCTAAAATGACGGAAATTAAGTGGAACGGACTAAAATGAAAAATAATGCAAATTAACATTTTAGGTTCGTCACCGAGTAACAAGGGTGATTCTGATTTCTAACAAGTTTTGGGTTGTAGCAGAAACCTTAAAAAAAGGCCCTTGTATGCGTAAAATTTCGGTTTTTTCTTCAACTAGGCATCATATAATTTCTCTTTTTTTCATCACATCAATGTCAATAAATGTATGAATTTAAGATCATATAATGATAATGTACAAAAATATGATTAAAAAACTGATTTTTAATAATAAAGATTAATTCAATTTGAACCCCTTTATGAGTTGGGCCCTGAACGGTTGCACCTCAAAACTACCCCGAAAATGGTCCTGCTGAGCATGTTCAACATGTTCGACTGCATATAGCCATAAAAAATTAGAGGGTTTAATATTAAATTATTTAGTATATGTTAAGTGTGATACAAAATTGTTAGAAATATATCATAATTTCTAAAATTACACATAATTTTAAAAAATTTGTCAGTTTTTGTTCCTCCTCCGCGGTAAGATCAAATTCAGCACCAAAAAAATGACAGCATAATCCAAAGACATTGAAATTTCAAGCATTCTAGTATGGCAGTATAGAGAAAGTATTGAGAAAGAATAACATTACAAATAAAGCTTATGTAAGTAGACATCTTTCCTTATAGCTTTGATGCATTGTTCTTATATTCAACATTTTTGAAAATCTATAAAGAACCGTCTAGAATTACGCTAAAACGTACAAGGAATCGATCACTAGAACTGAGAGCATCGTTCTAACAAGAAGTAGCTCGTTTCGTTGGCATGGAGATTGCAGTCCAGGAAAGGATATTTACAGCCTTACAGGTAGAATATACAACGGAATACATGAATATACAAGAGAATTCGTGTATAAAAGGCGAGCACATTGATATCGATCATCTGATTGATAAACTTCGGTGTCAACTTAAGTGTGTTAATCCAGACGAATTCGGCTAAGCTTCCTTTCCTGAAGGAGTGGACAAGTTGGTCCATAAAGCAATTGCGCTCATAGACAACGCGATTAGTATAAGGATTCCTGCTACCGTCTTGTCCCATACCGAAGATATCCCATGAACATCCCTGTGAAAAAACGGAGAATTTCAACTAAAACTATGTATGTGAAAACATAATCCTCTATCCCGATTATAAACCACTTTATATATGTAGTAAGTTAAATGTTGAATCGTTATGTATTATCCTTAAGGGGTGTTTGGATGGAGGGATTCGGAGGAAGGGATGGGAATTTAGAAAAAGAAAGTCCCATGTCCTTGATTCTTTACAAGGGGAATAGGGAAAAGACTTAAACTTGATCGAAGTCCCCCAAAAGAATGTCCTTAGGGGGGCAGGTTAGACTTTGGGGTGTGTTCGGCAAAATAGTTCATTGGACAATTCTAGCTTATTTAGGTACAAATACTAGTAATTTCTAAATCAATTGTTTGAAAAAACTTATTGTTGTGCATCAGCTAACTTGGAACAAATCGATCCCATCAATGTGTTCAAAATTAGTAGGTCAAATCAGTCAATAAAATCAGCCGGTCAGTCTAATTAGTTATTAACCATTGTCCAAACGCCCTTTATAGCTCCAAGATCTTAACTTTAAGTATAACATAAGAAACAAATAAACTATTTTTGCGCCAAAGTCTCATATCAAGTCTCAATTAAAAGTTTCTTTCTCATTTGTCAAACACCGCCTAAATGAATAGTGATTGCCTAGTTAGCATTTGATTTAGTTCAATTCCTTGATAGCCGAAAACATAGCCTATTATTCGAAGACGAAGGGTGTAACAAGCATCAAAATTCAGGAAAGTTAGAGTTCAGCAAAATGTACCTCAAAACAATACTGGATGGAAATATGAGTATAAGGCAAAGAACCGTTGTCGAACCCAGAATTTGAAAGCAATACCATATGCTTGGTATGGCAATCGCGACTACATAGACGAGGATCAGTAGTATAACCGTGAGGCATAGGAATCGTGTCTTGTCTTTCGCCAAGTCTGGCTTGTCGGGGAAAAAGAGCTCGTCGATATTGAATCTCAGGCAGTAATTTATTATAGGAAACACTAGCATGAGGTGAATTGCATAGCTTAAGCGAACGATGGCGTTGATTACTAAAGATATCACGGTACCATGACCGATCTGATCGAAGTTCACCAACATATCCGCATTGATAGAATCCCCAAATAGTAGGTAACCGAAGAAGCCGATAGAAAAATAAAAGAGAGCACATATCAAGAGTGATATCCTGATAGCCAATCTCATGTCTGAAGGTTCCCCGAGTTCTGCTCTGATCGGATGAACTACAAAAACAAGTAAAATTGATCTATAACAACGTTAAAAAAAACCACGTAAACTGGGGCCGACCCTATAAGGGGGTAAGAGGAGCTTGTGCCTCAGGCCCATCCAAAATATTAGAAAAACGACGCTTTAATATTTAATAGTTAGGGCCTATAATAGTATATTTAGTAATTAAGGGCCGTAATTTATGTTTCACCCCGGACCTTTCAAATCTCAACTATTCTTGTGAGAGACCGTCTCTCAAAGAGACGACCTCAAAACAAGAATCTCACATTCTTATTTTCTCTTTAATTTGTATTCATTGGGCTATTTAGCCCATATATCTAATGTGTCTCTCGGAGAGACTCTAATGGTTGAGGTCCCACGATATGTTATATACTCTAACATATCTCACAACAATTTGTGTTCAAATCTCAGCGCGGCCTTAAGTGAGCTTTTTCTAGCATTTGCGATAGGGTTCGGTTAGATGGTGGTCCGAGTTGGATTATTGATATTGTTTTATCAAACATGATTCCTTAATAAAATCCTACCCACCTTTTACTTCGAAAAACTAAATTACGAACAGAAACAACCTTAAACATCATTTTAAGCACCCGTACCGTTGATTTGGTATCCAAACGCAGTCATAAAAACCGGGAGTGTTGTAAACAAACTAAAGATGGCTCCTTTATTCGAAAAATCTGGCATTAGCCTCAAGTTTTGCGTTTTCCCTTCCAATAATGCTTCAATCGCCATGAATGAGGATATGACGATAAACACCACCGCAAGAAGTATGGCTAGTAACGAAGTGTACCGAAGTGAATCTAAATTAGGAAAACATGGAAGAGGTAAGAAATTAAAATAAAACAGCTTGAATCCCGACATGGCTCTAACCCACATGAAAAAGACAACGTTAATTTTATTGATGATGCAGAATGTTTGAAAAACTAACCTACACGACGAAATAACACCAACGGAAGGATAACAATAAGCACAACAAATAGAATCGCAAACGAGCGTGACGTCCACCAATAAAATCCGAACCATTCTTGTAGTATTCCAGTGTGTATGATGTTCCCAGACTGGGATCCCGCAAGTACGTCCCCTAAAAACCAAAACAAAATAATTCACGAATACATCAAATGTATAACGGGCAGTGTAACGTACTTCGCTATTAGTACTTATTAGTTCATTCATTGGAAGGGTTTTACAAGCGGTCCTAAACCAAATGTTTAGGAAAGGCTAACATGATTAATGCCAAATGCCAATCCTCACTGGAGTTCTTAGTTTAATCCCCAATTATGACTTTATGATCGACTCAAAGAAACCCTATGCTTGGGAGTTGAATCCTCAATATAATCTAGGGTAAATTATTAATAATAAACCAACCTATGTTTAATCCACTGAAAAGAAACCCACCTGTTATTTATTTTTAAATAAACTCACCTATTTGGTATATTTGCTAAAAATAAACCGAGTTATTGTTTATAACAATCTTCAAAACTTCTTTGTAAGTCAAGAATTCGAAATTAATAATAGTTGAGATTATATTCAGCAATTATACTGAATAGGTGGGTTTATTCAAAAATAAACAATCGTTGGGTTTATTTTCAGCGGATAAAGGTTGGTTGATCTATAAAGCAATAACAAGATACATGAACAATCAACGATTCATGTGGACGGCAACTAAGACCGATCTCAAGCCAATCTCAATCTTATGGGATTAAGGCTTTCACATTGATATTGATGTTGTTGATTGTTTACGACTTTCCGCTATGCAAATTACTAATTGTTAAGAGTTCCTATTTTTTTGACTTGTAAGAATCAAATATCAACTTGAGAGTATTATAAAATACGACATTCCTAACATGGGAAAGTTCCAAATAAACAAATAGTAAAGACCATTCCAACAAAACTTGTGAAAGTCACCAAGATTATTCTTACTCATTTTGCTGGGAATTTTCTAAAGCAACTTCATATTTTAACTACCACCCCTAAATTGATTTATCTAATTATTCAATTTTTACTAAATCACACAAACTTCTATGTAATTCAAACACCATATCAGTGAAAAATGCACCATCGTGCTAATGGAACGGTGATTCAGTCACAAGAATGATAAAGTTATCGTAACCACATGTAATGGCCAATAGCATGACATATCCCTCAAAACGGCCTGAAACACAATTTTTTACCCTACAACACGGGAGATATCCGTCAGGAATGTTTCTAAAACCTTTACAACACGGCTATGCGATGCATCCCTTGTTTTTTAATTATGCAAAAATACACAAAAGAAATGATTACTCAAAACCATAGTTCAGCAAACCACAAAACACATAAGCATCCCAAGATTAATAAACTTTATGTTTATCCCACCCTCTTACACACCATGCCAGATGGGAGCTACTTAATGACATTTGGTAATAAAATGTTAGGTTGGCTATTCATCTCATGTATGTTTATGCGACTCTCCCAAACCTCATCATAAGCAGCTAATTTTGTGAAAAACCATCTATCCGTGAGATCACCTCAAAATTAGGAGTCCATATGCTAATAATTATGTTAGGTTGGCTGTTCATCCCATGTATGTTTATATGACTCTCTCAAACCCCAACATCTCTCGTGAAAGACCATCTTTTAGTGAGATAACCTCAAAATAAAGAATCCATATGCTAATCACTATGTTAGGTTGGCTATTCACCTAATGTATGGAGAGCGTCTCACGGTAAGACTGTTTTACACAATAATTTGTGTATCCTAAGGAATGTTTATGAGTTGCAAGCAACTAACAAACCAAACAGTAATAGTAAAAACCAATAAATGACAACCAAAAAACTCAAAATACAGCAAACAACAAATCTAAATAAAGCAACACAAAATTTCCAAAATTAGAAAACTAAAATCAAACGAACTTACCAATAATTATGAGATAAATAATAAGACACCCAAAACTTGTAATAATAACACAAATTTGCAAAGCAAGAGCACCAATTCTTCCAAAAGATTCACCCATTAAACCAGCATATGAAGTTGATTTTCCAGAATGAGTATACCTTAACATAAACTCTCCAGTAATATCTCCCATAAAAGCAACAATTAGAACAACAAACAAAGAAGGGAAAACACCCAAAACCTTAAATGTTGCAGGAATTGACATAATTCCAGCTCCAATCATGGTTGTTGATATATTAAATACTGCACTTGCTAAACTTGCTCCTTTTTTCCCATTTACGTCAATGGGTGATTGAATTTCTTGTAATAATGGAATCCCTATTTCTGTATCCCTCTCTTCTTTTTCCATTTTGGGTATTTTTTGATGAAATAAAGATTAAATCTTGTTCTATTTGATTGGTTTTTGATGAAATCAAAGATTAAATCTTGTTTTATTTAATGGGTTTTTGATGAAATAAAGATTAAATCTTGTTCAATTTAAAATTTAATGGGTTTTTGATGGAATAAAGATTAAATCTTGTTTTGTTGGGTTTTCCATGAAATAAAGATTAAATCTTGTTCTATTTAATGGGTTTTTGTTTGTGGGACCTTGAAAAGGTTTTATTTTTTTTAAGAAAAATTGAAAAGGTTGTAGTGATCTTAAAAGTTTAAGGTAGATGGATTATTATTAATTATTAAATAAATAAAATAAAGGAAATGAATAAAAGGGTAATTAAATTAGATACACAAATTATAAAATGGATAATATAAAGGTTTATGCAATTGCCAGTTGCCAGCACAGAGGGGGAACCTACCAGGTCCACATGGTAATCTTTTTTTGAATGCCGTCATGGTAAGCGCCGTATCTTTTTGGTTTTTCTAATGATCAAAGTGATACAACTTTGATCCTTTATTCATTGGAAAATTTGACTCCAACAATCTCAATTTTTAGCAAAAAAATAATTATAAAAAAATTATCGAGTTCAATTTTTATTGGAGTTGAAGTAGGTACAAACGATGTTAAATATATTTTAGATTTATGTGTAAAGGAAAATTGGCATATGAATATTTATTTTAACTAATTTTCCAAATCAGGCATCCCATAAGATGGATGCGACATTTGTTTTTTTTTTTATTGTAAGCATCAACTATAAAAACATTAAATATAATGGATTTAACCAAAAATGATGAACAAAGCTAAAAAGTTGACAAAACTAAGAAAACGGATCAAAACGGTTGAATTTGACCCAATATTTGAGTCATTTTTAAGTTACGGATTAAATTTTTTGGATTATGACAGACCAACTAACTTCTGGTTGGGTTTTGAGTTAACATTGGTCCAATTAAAGCATCCGATTTTTTCTCATTTAACTTTAAAGTAACTAGGCCTGTCAAACAGATCAGGTTGGTTCGGGTTCGGGTCATATATAAACAGGTCAGAAAATCCTTGACCCAAACCCAACCCATTTAATTAATTGGGTCGAAAATCACAACCTTGACCCGTTTTTGACCCACTTAACCCGTTTATAATTATTATGTTTTCGTTTTAAGGTTTTTAACGTTGATTAAATCTACTTTTTAGGCTTTAATTTTAACTTTATGTTTTTTTGTTGTTTATTTTGTAGTTACTAAGAAAAATAAGAAAATATTAATGAGTTAAGGTTAACTTATACTTATTAGTTTAACTCTAAATTAACACATTTAATTAAATGGGTTAAACAGGTTTTTTTCAGGTTTAAAATTTTGACCTGAACCTAACCCATTTAATAAACAGATCAGGTCGGGTCAACCCATGTAATTAATTGGGTCAAAAGTCTCAACCCAAACCCACTTATTTCGAATTAGGTTTAGGTCGGATTAGCAGGTTGGCTCAACTTTTGCCACCCCTAAAAGTAACAATTTATGATTGTTTGAAGAGGAGAGAAGACAAACTTCAAAAGAGAATTTATTTTAGACAATATATGAATTTTATAGATGATTAAACACATAAATTAAGTGTAACACTTAAAGTTCAAAAGGAAAATTTAGTGAGATTTTATAATGATTGGTTTAATCTTAAGTGTTGATCTATTTTCTAAAATATCTCAATTGTTAAATTTTCATACTAATAAAATAATGTAATATTTAAATAATCATTAAATATGTACGAATGATTTTTTAAGATGATAAAGAAATTTTCATAAAACCCATTAATAATTCAAGAAGAAATAAAAAATTATACATCAAACTTGAAATTAGTATTCAATAAATATATTTTTTATTTATGTTGTTATATTGTTTTGCTTTTAGAAACAACATTTCACAAAAATTTAAAATTTTTTAGGAGTTATCTCAATTATTGATTAATTCATAATAATCCCAAATTTAGGGTACACTTTCTCAAAATAATTTCAACTATTATTTTTCTATGGTAATGTACCCAATTTGAGTTTATTAATTATGAGCATGAAATTAGTTGAAATTATGTTGAAAAAGTACGTGCACCTCATACTTAAAATTATAGTTGAGAATATTTTGAGCGAATGGACAATAATTAAGATTATTATTAACTATTATTAATTAAGTTGATTTATGAATGGGATAATCATTTTAAATAGATAATGAATTGTTGTTGAATTTTCCTTTACTCCCACACTCCTTATAAATTTGTCGTTGTAAATGTGTGAATGAGATTTAAAAAAATAATGAGTATTGAAGAAAATAAAAAATTAGGCAAAATTTAATAAAATGAACTAAAAATAAAAGTAGGATTGAGGGAGTAGTTATTTCTAATTAGCCACCAAGTATGCACCAACAATTTAGTGATATTTAATTTAAATGTTGTAACTAATTTAAAATGTTAATGGTATATATAGTGGATTTAGTGACATTTATTAGATTTTTTAGCAACATAATAAAAAATCATACTAAATCTTTTTGCGGCTTAGGATCTAGTAACATTTTTCATAAATGCTACTATAGACTATAGTAACAATTACAAATGTCACTAAAGTCCAAATAAAGTATCACTAAATCACTTTATAGTGAAACTTAAAATAAAATCCAACATTTCATTACACTAAAAATATAAACCATTGACATTTTTTTAAATATCATTAAATTATATGTCGGAAAAATTAATTTTATTGTAGTGAAAAGATTCCATTTTTACTTATTTGTACATTATGACATCAGACTATACTCGTTCGACCGAGCTCAAACAACCTCAGCCTTGAAAAGACAACCATTATAGAATTACTCGATCAAGCTCAAACAAGATCATTAAGTAAATTTGTCGAAAAACATACCCTTTCTAAAACATGGGATTGTTTCATATTTTGCTGAGACTCACAACTTGCTTCATTATCTCATCTAACATTATCTCATTTAAACTTATCTCATTGAAACTTTGTTGATGCATTCCCATTTCCTCATTCCTACCACATTGCATTGAGGCCATTTTTCTTTTTTTAGCTTGATCACTAGTTTTAAAGAATAAAAATATTTAGAGATATTATTCATAGATGTTAAAAGTATATGTAAGATATCCTAGAGCTTCAACTAGCTTAAGTTGGTTTAGTTGGTTTCTTGATATGATATCAGTAGCCAACGTGACAAAAAGGTTATGAATTCAAATTTAATTCAATTCTAGCCTAAATGACTCTCGTATGAGGGGGCGCATTAGAGTATATAACATATCTTAGGGTCTCAACCATCAGCTTAAACTTTTGGTTGAGTGGGTTCCATGACATGGTATCAAAATCTTACGTGACAAAAAGGTCACGGGTTCGAATATCATAAGTTGTGTTGCATCCATACTTCTAGCCCAAAGACTCTTGTGTGAGGGGGTGTACGTGTTAGCATGGGTGAAGCTACATGGAGAGCCGGGGAAGTCCGACCCTCCTTTGCAAAAATGCTACAAAATTGGTGACAAAACTTTTTTGTCACATAAACCTATTCATTTTATTTATACTCTCCATACGTCCTTCTCCCGTACTTCTCACATTCTCTCCATATATTTTCCACACCTTACTCTTCATTCTCTCCTTCTCATTTCTCTCTCTCTTCTAACCCTAATTTTTCCTAACTCCTCATTATTTTTACATAGTTCTACCATTTTCTAACTCTTTTTTTGGCCGGCTGTTTTACATATTTTTCGGCCATTTTCAGTGGCTTTTATTTGAGCATTTCACTTGTGGACCTTCAAACTTTTGATTTAAAGGTTATCGATTATTTTTGTTTATTTTCATTTAATTTTTCCCTTTATTTTTTGATTTTTCGAACATGAAACTAATTTAAATTTTAGAGAACTTTGAATTTTTTGGGGTGCTTTGAAATTTTAGGATTTTTTATGGGTTTTTTTAGATGATTTTGAAAATTATGATTTTTAGGGCTGGTTTAATGGATTTATGGGATATTATTGAATTTCTTAGTTTTGTTATTTTTCTGATTTTTGATTTTTTTTCAAAAATTTAGAGAATTTTGAAATTAAGATTTTTAGTCTTGCCTTTTCTGATATATAGAGATCATTCTGCTTTTTAAATTTTTTTTGAAAATTTAGAGATTTTCTTAGCCTTTTTGAATTTTTTCTGCTTTTTCGAAAATTTAGAGATTTATGATTTTTGGCTTAGTTTTTAGTCTTGTATTATATTTCAAACATTTATGTAAATAATATTTTTAATTGTATTATTATTTAATATTAATAGTTCTACTATTATTATTATTAAGTTTGCTCTAGGAAAATACCCCTCAAAGTTGGGATTATTAATGGTTAATCAATAGGTAGGATTATTGTAGGAAAATCATGAATAGCTTGGATTATTCTAGGTAATTTTTCCTAAAAAAAACTTGGAAAATTCCAAGTGTTCACAATTTAAGAGAACTTGCCAAATAAAATTCACTTATCCACTAAAGACTAATTACATGTCAATTGATCTTGAGCAATATGTAAATTAAAGAACATAATATGTGCTTAATATATTGTTGACAATTTTCAAAATTACAAAGTTAATTCATATATATAACTGTCAAAATTGAGTGTTTCTACTGCATAATATTTCTAGCTATTTTTTAATATCATATATTTATATGTATTAATGTTAAAAAAAACCGTATATTAATTGCACAGAGTTCTACACTAATATATTATAAATAGCTAAGAGAGAATGTATCCACAATAGGGCAATCTTTATTTATTTTAAGTAATATATACAAGATAGATAGTAGCTTATGAGCTTGCTTGTTCTTACACTAGTAGCTAGAACAAGTGAGTGCCCTTACATTCATAACAAACTTAAGAGTAATACTTATACAACCACTCGACAGTCCCCGTGCGATGCACGACTTTATTAAAATTTTAGACATATTTATATAGACTAACATTTTATAATCATTTAATAAAGAAAATTGAAAAGATTTTATAAATAATTGAAAAAAAAATAAAAACATGATTTTCTAATAGTATAAGTAAGTATATTACCTAAAAAGTAAAAAATTAAGGAAAATTTACCTAAAATAATCCAACTTATAATTTTCCTCCAATAATAACCATGAATAATCCCAACTTTAAGGGGTATTTGCCTATAGTAAATTTGGGTAACCCGATAACCGGCTATAGTAGGTAATTCACCAAAAAAGTAAACTGAAAATTAATTTAAAATTAGAGAAAAATTTTGAAATTTCACATAAAAAATTCTTAATGATAAAAAAATGGAAAAATTGTTTCTAAAAAGCCAACATTTTGGCCATCTGCAAATAAAGAGTCAACGTTTCATTTATTCAATTAAAAGACAACCTTTGTCTCATTTTTGCAAATAAAGATTCAACGTTTCATTTATTCAATAAATTTAGAGTTGAAAACTTACCTGCTACCCTGTTATTTGCAAAAATGAGACAAAGGTTGTCTTTTTATTGTAAAATGAAATGTTGACTCTATTTGCAGATGGCCAAAAGGTTGGCTTTTTAGAAACAATTTTTCCTAAAAAAATCATATTTTTTTCAATATTTTATTTTAATTTACCTTTTTCTAAAAAAAATTAAACTTGTTATAGCAAGTCATCTGATCACCGGGTTTACTCTAGGAAAATATCCCTCAAAGTTGGGATTATTCATTGTTAATGAATAGGTGAGATTATTGTAAGAAAATCACGAATAAATTGGATTAATCTAGGTAATTTTTCCAAAAATTAATCAATAAGAATAATATAATAGTCATAATTACAAAGTACTAAAGTCAAAGATATAAATATTAGCCATAATAACGATGACATCATATTTGAGTTTTAGAGGGAAAACTTTTGTTGATGTTGTGACACGTAAGCAAATTTAAAAGGGGAGGATGTCAGCGTGTTTTGTTTTAGTAATAATTATAGATTAATTACATAAGCTAGCACACATATGATAAATACTCATCATTTTCTTAGAGTTTGCCCCATTTAAATAAAAATCCTCGCACAATATAATTAAATGAGACAAACTTAAAATAGAACGCTTATTATTTTATTATATATTTATTAATTATTAATAGAGTAGTTTAACCAAGAAAGGCTGAAGCAACATCAGATTTGCCACTGGACCCCACAATGGTAGCATTGAGAGAGATTCCAGTTTCATTGTCAGAGGGCTTAGCAATTGCTCCGGCCTTATACAACTTCTTTTCAACCTCATCCCACTTTATGTTGTTGAATTTTCCTTTACGGCCACATTCTCCATAAATCTGTTCATTTAATTAACACAAATTCTTGTGAAAGACGGTCTTTTTGAGAGACTATCTCTAATTGAACTGGTCCATAAAAGAAAATGTAAAATAAAAGTAGATATTAAGCTTTAATGGGCTGAGTCTAAAAGACGTCTTTCAGAAAGACGGTCTCTCAAGAGACTAGTTGTTTAATTAATTAAATATGTGAGATTAATTAAGATGAATTCACATCCACAAATTCTTATTTGAGAATGTCTTTATAAAAGACGCGTTTTAAATGGGCAGACTCATTATTACTAAAAGAACAACAAAAAAACGCGCGCTGTGTAACCTATTTGGAGTTGAAGTTATAACCTATTAAAGTTGGTATTATAACCTATTAGAGTTAGTATTATAAACTTTTAAAGTTGGTGTTATAATCCATTAAAGTTGGTATTTTTAGAGTTGTATTATAACCTTTTTGGAATTGGTGTTATGACCTATTGACATTAGTATTATAACCTATTAGAGTTGATATTATAACCTATTAAAGTTGGTATTTAAAGTTGGCATTAACCTATTAAATTGTTTAACCTTAAATTGTTAACCTATCGAAGATGGTATTATAACCTATTAAAGTTGTTATTTTAACCTAATAAAGTTGGTGTTTTAACCTAACTATGTATATTAAAAAAGTAAAAAATTGATATTAAATAAACAATATTCTACTTAAACTATGTTTTAACTTATAGATTACAAACTAATCACAAATGAAGGATGATGAATAAATAATGTCATTTATCCAATGTTACAAGTAATTTGACACGAACAAAACATGTTACGACATTAGCAAATACTCATTCACTCGGGCTCAAACAAAGCTTAGCCTTAAAAAGACAACCATTATAAAATTACTCAATCATTACGTCGAGTAGTCGAAAAACATACCCTTCTTCCGGTAGATTTAGTGTCAGCAAAAGCAAGGAGCCAAGCACAATCAACACCGGATTTATTCTTGCCGGAATAAACCACCGCGGCCTTAACGCCCTTATCCGACATAGCCGAGATGGTGAAAGCACCGACGCCGGTAAGCAAGTTGGGGAAGTTTTTGACAATATGTCCGGCATATTTAGTGGTAGACATAAGACTTAGGCCATGTTCTCTTCGTCTGATCTGATTGGATAAGGTCTGAATTTACTAAGGTCTGAT